>UESW01004436.1:0-93121 GCA_900491605.1 Calamus simplicifolius | reverse complement strand
GAAGCATCACAGCATGTCGAGGACCTCTCAGAGAGCTTTGCAACGCTGCGCAAGTATGGGATGAGACTCAATCCGACCAAATGCGCCTTCGGCGTTAACTCCGGAAGTTTCTCGGCTTCATGGTCTCCCAGCGAGGTATCGAAGCTAACCCCCAGAAGATTCAAGCTCTCCAACAAATGGCGCCCCCGGCATCTGTTAAAGAGGTCCAGCGCCTAACCGGGAGGATAGCGGCTCTTAACCGCTTTGTGGCGCGGTCGGCCGAGAGATGCCTCCCCTTCTTCAAAACCCTCCGGTCGGCTAAAAACTTCCAGTGGACTCCTGAATGCCAAAAATCATTTCAAGATCTCAAGAAATACCTCGGCTCGCCCCCACTCCTCAGCAGTCCGGCCCCGGGCGAGACCCTATTCTTGTACCTGGCTGTTTCAGAGGGTGCGTCTGTTCGGTGCTGGTCAGAAGAAGGCAAAGTCCAAAAGCCGATCTACTATGTCAGCAGGCTACTCCGCGATGCGGAGACAAGGTATAGCAGAATTGAGAAGATGGTGTTGGCCTTAATCACCTCAGTTCGGAAGCTGCGACCGTACTTCCAAGCACATTCTGTGACGGTCCTGACCGACCAACCCATCAAGGCGGTAGTCCACCGTCCCGAGACATCAGGAAGAATGACCAAGTGGGCCGTCGAGTTGAGCGAGCATGACATACACTTTCAGCCTCGCCCAGCCATCAAAGCTCAGGTGCTAGCCGACTTCCTCCTCGAGTGTACCATCCCGGAGGACGGTTCTACCCCAGACTCCCCGAAGAACCAAAATCTGGAGCCCGGTGGCTCCTCCATGTCGACGGTCATCTAATGCCCATCGCTCCGGTGCGGGCCTGGTTCTCACCAGTCCGGAGGGGGTAACCTTTGAATATGGCGTCCGGTTCTCTTTCCCGGCCTCCAACAACGAAGCCGAGTACGAAGCCCTGTTAGCCGGCCTCCGAATCGCCCGCAATCTGAAGGTGGAGAAGCTTAATGCCTTCACCGACTCTCAGCTGGTGGCCGGTCATGTACGAGGAGAGTTTGAAGCTCGGGAGCCGAACATGGTTCGATATCTTCAAGAGGTGCGGAGCCTGCTTCCCCATTTTGCCGAATTTGAGATCATTCAGATTCCCAGATCCGAGAATGCCCGCGCCGACCTACTCTCCCGATTGGCGACCGCGGAGTCAATGGACGCCGAACAAAAGTTCCACCTGGAGACCCTGGAAAGCCCAGCATCGCGGAAGCCGACCGAATAATGCAAGTTGAAGCCGAACCATCATGGTTCGATCCCATTCTTAAATATCTCAAAGAAGGGTCGCTTCCACCGACCGGAGAGAGGCTAGAAAGCTGAAGCTGCAGGCCACCCACTACGTGCTGATCGACAACCAGCTTTACAAACGGTCCTTCTCCATGCCACTGCTCAGATGCCTTCGCCCGTCCGAAGCAGATTATGCTCTCCGCGAAGTGCATGAAGGGATTTGCGGCAACCATCTGGGAAGCCGGTCCCTATGCCACAAGGTGCTACGACAAGGCTACTACTGGCCGACTATGCAGAAGGATGCAGACGATCTAGTCCGAGCCTGCGACCCATGCCAGAGGCACTCAAGCATTCAAAGACTCCCCTCCGCCGACCTAGTTCCCATATCCTCCGCTTGGCCCTTCGCCAAATGGGGGATGGACATCCTCGGCCCATTCCCGCTTGCCACGGGACAGCGGAAATTTCTATTTGTCGCCATCGACTACTTCACTAAATGGGTCGAGGCGGAAGCAGTTGCACAAATAACCGAGGCACGGGCCAGAGATTTTGTATGGAGGTCCATCATCTGCCGATTCGGCCTCCCGCATACCATAATCACCGATAACGGTAAGCAGTTCGACAACTCTAAGTTCCGCCAGTTCTGTGAGGAGCATGGAATCCGTCACCACCTCACCTCGGTCGGGCACCCACAAGCCAACGGAGCGGCCGAAGTGACCAACAGGACCCTCCTTCAGGGGATCAAAGCTCGCCTTTCCAGAGCCCAAGGCAGGTGGGCGGATGAGCTGCATCATGTCTATGGGCCTACCGCACCACCCCGAGAATCCGACAGGTGAAACCCCATTCCGAATGGCCTTCGGCACGGAGGCCGTTATCCCTGTGGAGATAGGCCTCCCATCGTTGCGGGTGGAAAGCTACTCAGAGGAAGCTAGCAACGAACAGCTCCGCACCAACCTCGACCTGATAGAGGAGATTAGAGAGAAGGCCCGGATCAGAGTGGCTGCTTATCAACAAAGGTGGCCCGCTACCATGCCTCCAGAGTCAAAGGGAAAGCCTTCCTGCCTGGCGATCTTGTTCTCCGAAAAGCCTCTGTCTCCAAACCACTGGAACAAGGAAAGCTGGCACCAAACTGGGAAGGCCCATACCAAGTAGCGGAGATCATTGGACCGGGAACCTACAAGCTGCAAGATCTAAATGGAAAGTCTGTTCCCCGGACGTGGAACGCGGACAATCTCCGTAAGTATTATCAATAGGGTATGTCCTCTATAAGTCCACTTTTATATACTTTATCATACCTTCCTGTCGGCACATGTTCCGTAATTTGCAATATGAATCATCATGCATTACATTGCCAAAAATTGCGAAAGGAAACAGGTGCTGCTCACAATCCTCGGCACGACCGAATTACCTATCTAAGTAAAAAATTTCTGAACCTCGGCTGGGCCGAGCAACAAATTCTCCGAACCTTGGCAGGGCCAAGTAAAAAATTCTCCGAACCTCGGCTGGGCCGAGCAACAAATTCTCCGAACATTGGCAGGGCCAAGTAAAAAATTCTCTGAACCTCGGCTGGACTGAGCAACAACTTCTCCGAACCTCGGCAGGGCCGAGCGACAAATTCTCCGAATCTCAGCTGGGCCGAGCAACAAATTCTCTGAACCTTGGCAGGGCCAAGTAAAAAAAAAAAATCTCCGAACCTCGGCTGGGCCGAGCAACAAATTCTCCGAACCTTGGCAGGGCCAAGTAAAAAATCTCTGAACCTCGGCCGGGCCAAGCAACAAATCTCCGAATCTCGGCCGGGCCGAGCAACTAATCTCCGAACTTCGGCAGGACCGAACGACAAAACCCCCAAACCTAGACAGGACCACAATCTCTGAAGCCCCGGCCAAAACCGGAGTGCACGAATCTTGGCCAAAGTCAGGGGGTATGTTCTGCTACTAGGAATCTCGGCCGAAGCCGAAAAACGACCTTAACTATCAAATTCTTCAGGCCAAACGAGCAAAGCCTTCGCGCTCTAGCCGCACCCCAAGGCGTCGTTTGAAGCCGAGTGACCTCTCGGATACTCCGAAAGAAGTAAAGGATCTCCTTCTAAGGACCGCCTAGGTCCGCCACTGGTCCGAACTGAGACCGGCGACCCCCCAAAACTATGTTTGGATTCGGGCAGCTTACAAGCCCCGACCAACCTAAACATCCTTCTAAACTATGTTTGGATTCGGGCAGCTTACGTGCCCTAAACTAAACCCGACCGTGGTCTCCTAAAACTTGGCTCGAACTCGGGCGGCTGATAAATCCCAATCAACATCGGCAAATGCTTTGGAAACAATAAGATGCACCATATGCAAAATCTTCATATTCATTGATTGAAAAAGAAGAAAAACAACAACGGTGAGGTAAAAAGAGCCCTCACTAAGGCTCACTATCTTCCCCGGGAGTTGACAAGTCCTCCGAGCGCCGGGATAGCTCGGCGACTCATCGGTGGAGGGACGCTATCTCCTCCCTCTGCTGGTCCACCACCCGGCGAAGGGCCGTGACCTCCCTCGTAGAGACAGCAACATACTCCTCGACAACCTTCTCAAGCCATTCGTGGCTCGCAAAGGCTATCGCCAGGGCTTGGCCATCAACTGTAATGGTGGAGCGATTCCCCTCTGAACGCCTCGACCGTTGATCACCATGCCTAGTCTGCCAGATGATTGCTCTCCACCTTGAAAAGCCATGTTGAAAGTTGTTTAAAGACTGAACCGAAAGGATGGTAAGCACTAGCACCCCGCTCATCGGTATTTATACTCTTCAGGCGAGTATCTCGATCAGTCGGGCTATAAATACCAACCTGTGAGAATTCGCCGTGTGTCGCCGCTTTAACTGGCGCCTACGGAATCCAAAGGGCCACGCCCCATCCCGAGCAAGATCAGTAAATGTCGACGGACTGTTCGGGAACCCCCCTGAACAGAGTATCTCCCGATCTGCCGGCCCCCTGTAACGAATGCTCCCAACACTACCCCAAGCTCATTTAAGCTGGCCGCCTTTCGAGAAACGCAAAGAGGAAAGAATTCCAGCGCTGGGCAGTAATTCGTCCCCTCGGGAGGGGCAACGTCATGAATGAAGAGCATGGCCATGTACCACCCTGACGCCCCTCACCAAACACCGCGGGGACCTAACATTACAACTTCTAGTGGCGACTAAGTCACTTCTCCGAACCTCGGCAGGGCCGAGCGACAAATTCTCCGAACCTCGGCACGGCCGAGCAACAACTTCTCCGAACCTCGGCAGGGCCGAGCGACAAATTCTCTGAACCTCGGCAGGGCCAAGCAACAAATTCTCCGAACCTCGGTCGGGCCGAGCAATAAATTCTTCGAACCTCAGCTGGGCCGAGCAACAGATTTTTCGAACCTTGGCAGGGTCGAGCAACAAATCCTCCGAACCTTGGCAGGTCCAAGTAACAAATCCTCTGAGCCTCGGCTAGCCCGAGCGATGAATTCTTCGAACCTCGGCGAGGCCGAGCCATAAACGTTCGGTTTCCAATAGGGACAAGGCATAAAACTTCGAGCTTCTAACCAAGATAAGGAGCGTATTCTACCACCGGACAATCTCTAATCCTCCGTTTGGACCAGGGCAGCTTGCAAGCCCCAATTAGTTTGGATGGCGCGAGATCCTCACCTAAAACCGAATGCCAAGTACCCCATGTCCAGCAACAACAAATAGGCACAGGAGAAATGAAGATTGAGAAACCGAACAGAACTCTCTTTATTTTATTGCTATCAAAATCAATTACAAATGCCTGAGAGGCGTTACAAGAGCATTGAAATGCATAAAATAAAGACAAGTACAAAACTCGGGCAACTGCTCCAAAGCAAACCTGGGTGACTATGATGCTCCGGCGTCCCGACCGACGAGCTGGATGAACCGCAAACAGTCAGCTCGCGCCAATAATGGGCGGGCGACATGGACCAATCATTGCGACTAGCTTCGGTTAATAATGATATCTCGGTGACCCAACCGAGATATCAGGGCGATCAGAAAGGGTGGACGAGATATTGCCCTGAACCACCCAACCGAAAGGCCCCCCGGAGAGTATGTAGGAAGCCCGCGGCCCCTGGCGCCGGAACGCTCTCCCAAACCGAGTGAGTACCGCCCCAACTTGCCCAAACTCCAAGGCAAGGTGTCAGCGGACGGCACGCTTTCACCCCCTCCCCATGTGGTGAAAGATTCCCCGGGCGGGCAAGCCCTGGAATCCAAACCAGGAAGGAGGCGAAATTCACTCAAACCATGGGGAGCCCGCGTGCGCTTCCTACCATACATCCCCAAACGGGAACCACAAAGGTCACACTGGAAGCGCATATGTGCGCTCTCCGTGTGATCTCCGCGCCCCTCCTGTGCACTCTCCATATGATCTCCGGGACTCATCCCCTAAGGGCGAGCCTTTCTTCAGCAACTCCTTCATCACCCCAGCTGTCCGAAGGTGAAGGGCTTATGAAAGGAAAGCTCGGCCCTCCCACTCGCAACAACAGAGAAATGAGCATAGTGGAAACTCCAATGGGAAAGAAACTTTGGGGATGACCTAACACGACCCCTATATCCCCCTTTTTATAGGCAAAAATGAATCGGAAACAATTACCAAGGCCATAAGCCCCGATATTCGAAACACCTGGGTCATGCCTCCACGTGGCCTCCCAGGATGAAAGCAATGCCCCATTGCGCGCCGAGCCCACCGCCTGAACTGTGACGCATGCAAAGATTTCCTCTTGATCCCGAATCGCGGTCATTAAATGTAGAGAATCGCCCACTGACCTTACGGAGACTGGCATATTCAGGAGATCGTCCCACGAAAGTAATATCCTCCAATGGTGAACGGGTGCGTGCGCCGTACGTCAAAACGACCCGCATGGAAAAAGAACAATACCCCAAAAACCTTCCGAAAAGCACCAGAACAGCTTTTTGCTCCCTACAGAGCCGTATCATCAATTTCGGTGAAATAAAAAACCGATTTACCTGCAGGACGGCAGGGCGCTGGCAGAACAGCAAAAAAAGCATGAAAATCGATTGTTCATCGATTGCTCCCCGACGAAGTTAATCGCTCGAAGAACTTGTGCAACAAAATTGTGCGTCTCAAAGCAAAAATAAGCGCGGAGGCTACGTAAACCCTTTTTCATTCACCAAAAAAGGAAGGAAGTGGCAAAAGGAAACGAAAAATACTTCAGTATCCACCCTCATATCGTCGGCCCTAGCCGACCTACTTTATCGTCGGCCCTAGCCGACCTACTTTATCGTCGGCCCTGGCCGACCCACTTTATCGTCGGCCCTAGCCGACCTACTTTATCGTCGGCCCTGAATGACCCACTTTATCATCAGCCCTAGCCGACCCACTTTATCATCGGCCCTAGCTGACCCACTTTTTTGTCGGCCCTAGCCGACCCACTTTATCGTTGGCCCTAGCCGACCTACTCTATCGTCGGCCCTAGCCGACCAACTTTATCCATCGGCCCTAGCCGACTTATATCGTCTGTCGGTCCTAGCCGACCTACCCTACCAGTCAGCCTCAACCGACCTACTTCGTTCCTCAAGTCTTAATTAATCTATTGCATCGCTCGAACGTGAACCGAACCTGATCGTCTTTCGGTTCATCGATCAAGGCTATCGCCCCGCCTTGGGCCAAGCCAATGCGTTCCCTCGATCCCGAAATAAAAACGACCCAATAGCATCAACAAGCCATGAGTCGCTCGCGATTGAGGCGAAGTTTGGGGAGAAGGACCGTCCAAGGAAAAATATTCAAATAGAAGTAGAAAGTTCATTCATTGAAAGACGTCAAGCAGAGCTATAACTCGGAAAACAAAACTTTGAAGTGACTTTTAAAGGTCGGGAACCATGCCCGTCCCAGGAGAACCCCCGACTACATCTGCAGAGGCATGGCTTGATTTGCCCTTCTCAAATGCCCTAGCCTCCTTGGCAACGGTCTGCGAATGCCCTCCAGAAGCTGCGGCCTCGCTGGGACCTGGGACGGCACCAGGATCAGTATCGAGGCATCAATGTACTCATCCTCCTCTTCGCCCCCAGAGTCGCCGACGTCAAGAGCTTCGGCATCAAGGAAAGAGAGATCCCATTCCGGATGCTCGCTAGATATCTTGTCTCTGCACTCTTCCACTCCAAGTTGGAAGGCGTCAGCTCCAATTACGTTCTGCTCGCCCTTGAGCATAGCGAGTTGCACCTTAGCCTCGGCAACTTGCCTCTCAGCCTCCGTGACTTGAGCCCGCAGAATAACAGTTTGCTCCTCGAACTCGCCGGCCCGCGCCTCGAGTTCTGAACTCCTACTCCGGCTAGACGTGAGCTCACCTTGCAAGGCCCGGTTATCCACCCCTAACTTTGCCACCGGCGAAACCGAAATCAGTCGGCACCATGAGGAACCAATAAAAGAAGCTGGAAAAGGGGGGGGGAACAAGGTCATACCTCCTCCTCTTGTCGGGCCAACTTTTTGGTCAGCTCCTCGGCCTCACCCCTGGCCCTTACTTTATCGGCCCTAACCAACTCGATTCTTTCTTGGAGAGTGTCAATCCTCGACTGCTTCTCTTCGACCTCTCCACGGGCCTGGGATAGCTCGTTACTCAGCCGGGCTATCATCCCTTCGTGCCACTTAATGCTGACTTTCAAGTCAGCAATTTCGCCATCGCGCCGCTGCAGCTTCTCCTCTACTTCACTGAGCATTCTGGCCAGGCGCTTTTTCTCGTCGGTAGCCTCCTTCCCCAGCCGGCCCAAACTCTCATTATATTCCCGCCGCATTGCCGCCACTTCCTCAGAATGCTTCGACTTAACTCGAGCCAGCTCCAAGCACGCGTCGTCGTTCTTTGCTAGGAGCCCCTGCAACTCCTCCACTTTACGCTTTTGCTTGGACGCTTCGGCTAGGGCGGCCTGATACGATGCCTTCATCCCCGCCAAACTTCTGTTGCTAATGGCCAGGAGTTCCTCAAACTTCTCGGACACCTCTACTCGCGATTGAAGTTCGGCGCTGGCTCTCCTGGCCTGAACGCTGGCCCCCGTCGCCAAACTCAAATGCCAGCACATCGCCCGGGAAAGCAAAACACTCTATAGGATAAAAAATGAATAAGAATATACCATCAACCAGAATGTATCCACTACCCAGGAATGGTAACTCACCCGCGAGGCATAGGCCCGTGTCATCCTCATGAGGGTCGTATTGTCAATATCGGAAAGGAGATGGATACTTTCAGCCACACCCTGCTGCCCGAACGCAGCATCAACCAACTCCAAGTCCGCAAACTTGTCTGCCGAGGGATCTGCACCCGGTTACAAGGCCGACCTCATTAAAGCAGAAAACGCTTCCTCAATGCCTAATTTCGAGCTACTGGGCTGGCCTTCTCCACCCGAGGAGCCAACCCGAGTGACCTCCGACTGAGAAGCCTTCAGCTTCCCAGCTTCTTCCATCAGAATTCTGGCTTGAGTCTCCTCAGATAATTCGGCCAACCAAAGTGCCAGCCTCCCCAAAACCCTCCTCGGAGGAGTCTCTATTGCGGGACTCTCATCTCGCTGCGATCCCTCTTCCAACCTGCCTCCTTCGGTCGCTGTCACTTGTGCCTCCCCTGCAGGCTCTGCCGGAGCCTCTATCCGGCCTGCTTCTTGAACCACCGCGGGCGACCCAGCGTCACTACCACCGGACTCTCCCGCAAAAGGCCCAAGAGGGAGCTCGCCCTGAACCTCATCAACTGCGGCTGCTCCCTCTCCGTCTCCTATTGGGGGCGGGAGTAAACCCATGGTTGGGGAGTGCCCCCCGGAAGCGACGACCTCCGTCGAATCCATCACCGGTTCATCTTTTAAGGGGGATGCGCCCGGATGAGCCAATGGAATGTCGTTCGAACTATCCGATAGCTCCACTACAGGGGGACAAGGGATCCCAGCTGTCCTCCTCAAATCCCCCCTCGCCACCGGCGCTCCCTCCGCGGTCACACCGTCATCCGACGAGCATCTTACGGAAGTGCAAGCCTTCTTTTCGGGCCCACTTCCCTCCGCGACGCCGCTCTCCCCTGGGCGCTTACCTCTCTTCCTCTTGGCAAGGCTCGACCACACCGACCTCTTGGCTGCAAAAGCAGAGGGTATACAGTTAAATCTAAACGCGTTCGCTTGGACAACCAATAACGGAGAAGACAAAAGGGAGGACTCACCTTGCGGGTCCAGAGGACTAAGCCCGGCTGCGAAAAGGGCATCCTCCGATAGCAAGTCATTGGCCGAGAACACCTGGCCGTTGCGGAGGATGTCCAAATCTCTCTCCTCTTGCTCGGACAAAGCCGGATGCGTCTCCGCATCCCAGACAAAATTTCCTCATCTCCGAGGAAAGTCGGAACCAATGTTCCCCTCAGCGATGACGAACCTACTCTTCCATCCCTTTATGGAAGACGGCTTATCCATGATTGTGTTAAAGGACCTCCGAGGTCCGATGTATGGCCACTCCAATTTCCTCCCAGGTATCAGATGATAACAGGCACGGAAAAGAGGGAGAGTGGCGACGATCCGAATCTGGTGGCACATTGAGATAAATCCGATGATGCTCCGCCAGCTGTTTGGGGCCACCATCGCCGGACAGATGTTATAGTGAGTCATGATTTCCTTCACCAAAGGGTAGAGAGGAAAACGGAAGCCTGCTTTCAAGCTGTCTTTGTAAACGAAGACCCCGTGCTCCAGATCTCGCGAGACCCTATGTTCAGGCTCCGGCACTCGCAGAACGACATCTGGGGGTATGCCATACCTCTGGCGAATCCTCCCCACATCCTCGGCAACGATCTCCGTAGCTACGTCGTCGGGACTCATCGTCATCCTAGCCGAAAAAAGCACCGGGCGAGACGACGAACATCACAAAAGACGAGACTCTCCAAGAAACAGAATGAGAGAATATAACAAACAGATACAGCGTTGCTATCATTTTGCTTCCCCCCTAAGGAAGCCGTTTTAAAAAGAGGAGGCGCCTCGTCCGAGGCATCTGGAACCGCCTCGATAAATGCCGCGTTAATCGAGATTTACTACGTGGAGTTTCCCCAACCGTCGCCCCTGGAGGAGCCTTACCCACGAAGGCATGATGGCCCTGCCGCATTAATTAGAACATCATTACACGGGCTGTCTAAACCAGATCGTTCCATCCAAAGCGTGCCACCTGAACTTATACTCCCTATGCCCGAACCTACGCTTCGAACTAGGGAGTGGAGGACATGTATTGGGGGGTAAAATCATCATTGCATCAATATCCGTGCGAGAAGGCTAAGACCGACCCCATCCTTTCGCCCGCCAAGATATCCCCGAGCTTCCCATAGCTCGGCTCTCCCGAGCTTCCATAGCTCGGCTCCCCCGAGCTTCCATAGCTCGGTTCTCCCGAGCTCCTTGCAGCTCTTCTCTCCCGAGCTCCCTGCAGCTCTTCTCTCCCGAGCTACCATAGCTCGGCCCCTCCCGAGCTTCCGTAGCTCGGCTCTCCCGAGCTTCCATAGCTCGCCTCTCCCAAGCTTCCCATAGCTCGGTCCTTCCGAACTCCCTGCAGCTCTTCCTCCTCGAGCTTTCATAAGCTCGGATCTCCCGAGCTTCCATAGCTCGGCTCCCCCGAGCTTCCTGTAGCTCGGCTCCCCCGAGCTTCCTGTAGCTCATTTCCCCCGAGTCTTCATGGCTCGGCTTCACTGAGCGATCCACGATCCAATACTCACCTCCGCGGAACCTGACGCTAGAGAGCCTAGACCCATCGTAACAACATCCCAGGCAAGGAATCATGTTGAGAAGTGGTCTAGAACCTAACATGGTTACCTAGGACCTACACACCTGCCAGATCTCAAGCCATCAAGGGGCTCTCCTAGCCGTCGATCCCCTAACAAACAAGATATGGATCCCAACTGCCCGATTCGATCCGTCTCCGTATCCTAACAACCTTCGAACCTTCCAGAAGGTGCTCAAGATCCAGGTGACAACCTATAAATATGACACTCCCAGATTCCCTCAGGTATGCGCTCACACCCTCACTCTCACTCTCCCGCTCTCACCAGCTGCTCGTCGGTGCTCTTTCCCCTGGAGCTTCCGATCGGCCGCCCCTTGAGAGACTCCCCGGAGAGATCCATCTTCCCATTTTCTGATTGATCGCCGATTTCCTCCCACTGACTTGAGCGTCGGAGGGTCTTTCGCGGAGGGCCACCCCCAACGCCTCTCGCGCGAGGACTTGTGTGCAGGTCTGCCCCTGGAGATCGACTGCGCCCGAGTCGAAGGACGGATCCCGGCGGCAACACCTTGTGACATGTAACTCCCAAGACAATCTTAAAACAGTTGCATTAGAATGTATATGCATGAGCATCTAAAATCTTTTAGTGCCAGAAATAAAATAATGTATTCAGGCACCCCTGAATTTTGTTGAAAAAACATAAACTGAAAGCTTCCAAAATGAAGTTCGCACACTTTTATTTCATAATAGTTTAAAGAAGCAAGAGAAATTATGATGGAAGCTCCAAAACACATAAACATAGTGTCTGTCTAGATTTGGCTGAGCGCTCTGACCAAATGGACTTCTCAGTTCGCAACATAAATGTTGCCACTATTTTGCTTTCCTTAATTCTTATTAGGCAGTCCTTCAATTGTGCATCAATATTGACATTTGATGTACTACTAATAACTATGCAAAGCCGTTGCAATCAATATTTTGAGATGAATAATGTGCATGCAGGCATTATTCTATCAACTGGTTTTAATTATTTTGGGACTAATAAATTTCTCACTTAACCTAAAAAAAACTGTTCTTTATGTGAGTGGGTAAGATATCCCTGAATGATAAAATAAAGGCTAAAATGGATCAGATGGCAACAGGATGGCATGTCCCGCAATTGAAACCAGGCCTCCTAAGCGTATCTGAATCATCAGATAGAGTAGTTTCAGCTTCAACTTAAATTAGACACAGCAAAACGACTTGATGCAATGGCCTGTATAGATTGCGAGGACAGTAGCCAATTGTATTATGAAAGTAGATAGAGAAATTATTAGGGAATTAATAGGCAAAAGAAATATGCATAAAGAAACTTGGAGTTGCAATGATGAGGCATGAAAGGCAACTAAGATAAAGAGGATTTTCTTTGAACAATGGCAAACATAAAGAACTCGAAAGATATAATAAGGCTAAGAAAAATGCAAAAAGGGCCATCAGACTAAATATGCAGTGTATGATAAGTTACATGTTAAGTTGGTTTCAAGAGAAGGAAAGAATGAAATCTCATATAACTATGGGGTCATACACCATAGTAAACCTCTCTGATTATTTATCTCAAATTATAGTAAACCTCTCTGATTAATATAATTTAATCCTCCAATTATAGTAAACCTGAAAAGGTTTAATCTTTTGTTAGCCATGTGTCCAATCTTATTAAATATTTTTTTCTTTTTCTTGGATGATCGAACAAAATTGAGAGGGTTTCATAATCATCCCATGACCTCTTCTCTTCTCCCTACATTGTGGTGGTGGGGATGGTGGTCGGCCAAGCAAAGGATCAGCAGGCAGCATACAACATGGTATCCTCCCCTCCTTTCTCTCTGTCCCTCCTCTCCTCTATTTCTTCGTGCACCATCCCAGCAGACACCGGCAAGGGACAGTGCAACGGCAGCTTCCCTTCTTCTCCACTTCTCCCTCTTATCCCCCGATCCCTCTTTATCGCCTATCTCCTGATATCTCTATCACTCCTATTTGGTTCTCTCTACCTCTCTAATTGGTGATTCAACCACTCTATTGAACATGATTTTAATCAAGGGAAAAAAGAAAGCATGAGATTGACTCCTATGGCTGAACAGGTAAAATACATTTCCTTTTGAATGACTATGCGATGGTTTTGGACTTTCTTATAGAAAACTTGTAAAATTTGCATCTAAGATGGAAAGGGCGAGAGACAAGTCGATAGCAAGGTAGAGCCAAATTATCTTTCCCTTTATGATGCATAATGCATATATATATATATATATATATATATATATAACACAAACAAACAGATGTGCGCACATGCACACAAAACCCTTTTTGATTACACTAAAAACTATGATTTTCCTATTTTAAAGAAAATATTAGTATTTTTTACTTAAAAGAATACCATGTATCATATTTGAAAAATATGATATAAAATATGTATTGTAATGCAAAATATCTTCTTAAAAGAACTATTTAAAAAATATTTTTTATATTAGTATCATAAAATTATTAGCTTCTACTATTTTGTTTAAATGGTTTATCATAAGCGCAAACCTTTCGATCTTTCTCTCCCATGTGAATTACTTTAACAATTTTCTTTGTTCTTCTACCTTGCTTTTAGTAGTCCTATGTATCTTATTATAAATAAATATCCTCTCTTTGATATCACAATCACAAATAGTATTTTATATTACTATTTTATAATAATTCTATACTCTTACTTCTAAGATGAGTGATCTCAAATATGTCTTTGTTTATTTTACTCATGTCACCATCTATCCCATCTCATGTTCCTTCATTTTTATTTGACAGATAATGCTCCATTATTTTCAAGGCAAACAATAGCGCCTAACGCCTTCTGGATGAAAGTTAAATGTTTATGGAGGCATCTTTCTTTTTTTTAAAAAAAAAATTACCATGCTTTAATGTTTATTTTTCCTTCCTCAATTTTTTAGCCCTATACATATGGAATTTTGAGTCTCAATAGATAATATATTTTTTAAAAATAAAAGCATCCTTCATTAGCTATATTTTTTTTCCCTTTTTGATACCCATTTTTTCTTGAGAAATGGCATGTACATCATCCAATCTTCTCTATATACTTTCTACTTAACTCAACTCAACTCATTTAAGCCTTTTTCCAACTACATAGGGTCGGCTATATGAATTTGCTGCCTCCACTTTGCTCTATTCAGGACTAAGTCGATATTCAAATTACAAATAGTTATATCTTTTTTAATTATTTTTGTTCATGTTAGTTTAGGTCTACCGTTATCTCTATCCTTACCATGGATTGTTAAAAGATCACTCTTTCTATCTGAAGCATCTAAATATCTTCATTGTATATGCCCAAACCACTATAATCGATTTTCTCTCATTTTATTTTTAATTAGGGCTACTTATATCATTTCTCTTATATGTTTATTCTAATTCTATCTTTTAAAGTTTTACCATATATCCGTCTTAACATGTGCATTTCTGTTGCACTTAATTTATTCACATGTTATTTCAGTATTGCCAACACTCTGTTCCATATAACATAGCTGGCTTAATAGCAGTTTTACAGGATTTTTCTTTTAATTTTAATGGGATGTGTCGATCATACAATACTCCCAAAGCACTTCTCCACTTAATCCATCCCGCTTTAACTCTATGATTCACATCTTCACCTATTTCACCTTCTTATTGGATAATTGATCCTAAATACCTAAATTTTTTACTCTTAATATCTCTTGGCTTGCAACTGTTTCTTCTTTTGTATTTCTACTTCCACTAAAATTACATTTCATGTATTCAATTTTATTTCTATTAATCTTAAAACCTTTAAATTCTAAAGTCTCTCTCCAAATCTCTAGCTTAGCATTTACTTCAAATTTAGTTTTATCAATCAACATTATGTCGTCTGCAAATAACATACACCATGAGATATCATTTTGAATATATTTCGTTAATTAATCCATAACTAATACAAAAAAAAAACGGACTTAAGGCAGATCCTTGATGTAAACCTGCAGTAATTGAAAACTCACTAATTTCTCCTATTGTTGTTTTAACAATAGTTATTACTTTATTATACATACCTTGTATCAATTCTATGTACCTTTTGGTAACTCCTCTTTTCTCTAAAACTCATCATATTATTTCTTTAGGTACTCTATCATATGCTTTTTTAAAATCAATAAAGACCATATGAAGGTCTTTTTTTTTATACCTCTCTATCAATCTTCTTAATAAATAAATAGCTTCCATGGTCGATCTTTCAGGTATAAATCTAAATCGATTATTTGACACCAAAGTTTCAGCTTTATTCAATTTTCTATTATTCTCTCATAATTTCATTGTATGACTCATCAACTTAATCCCTCTATTATTTTTACAGTTTTGAATATCTTCTTTATTTTTGTATATGGGCATTGATATGCTTTTTCTTCAATCATCCGACATTTTTTAGTTGTTAAAATCTTATTAAATAAATTGGTTAATCACATGACTCCAATTTCTCCTAAGCCTTTTCAAACCTCAATAGGAATCACATCTAACCCTAATGCCTTTGTATTTTTTATTTTACTCAAAGCCTTTTTAACCTCAAGTATGCTAAATATATTAATATATATTATTGTATTGAGAACTTTCCAAATAGGGCATGGGTCCCTGCACACACAAAAAATGGCCTTACATCTAAAATGCAACCAATCTCAGTTACATGCATGAGGTATTGTGTAGACACATGTTACGAAGATATGTAGACATTATATTCTCTTTGCTATTTAAGATTTGTATACCTAAACATTGTAAAATATCTTCCTTATTTCTACTTATATAGTAATCTTATTTCTACTTGTTGAATATCAAAATGTATTGAATACATAAAAGAATTGAATATCAAAAAGTATGATTAATGGGAAAGATCACTTATAGCTACTTTCATATGGTGTGTGTTCAAACATCAGTTATATACTATTATCTTGTTTATAGACCTTATGTAGATATGCTAATTTTTTCACTCAAGTTTTATCATTGCACTCTTTCATTACTTTAGAGGTTTAATTTTGTAGCAGATTCCTTAAGGTTTTAAATGCTGTTTTGTGAGTTTATTTTTATGTTTCTTCTTCTCCATATGTTGCAACAGTTCAGCTGCAGGTATGTTTAAAATATTTCGCCCAGCTGTTGGGGAAGCACTAAGGTACTTATCAAGGCATCTCCATATTCATTTTATTGCCTGTTAGGTTTTGTTTTGGGATCTAAACCTTATGCTCTTTCTCTAGGGAAATGTCTCTGCCTGAGATCAAAAGTAAATACAGAAAGGTGTCTTCAATTGAAAAAGCCAGCAAAGGTTGGCAAGATGAATATGTTGTCTCTTCTAAACAGGTAATTGTGTTCATCATTTCCACTAAAGTTCCAGATTCTATTAATGGAAACTTATATATAACCAGTTAAAATTGAAAATTTTAATTTTTATGCAGGTATGCGTAATTTAAACATGAATTGTTGTATTTTAATGATCTCAGTAGGAAATAGTTACTCTTCAAGGTTGCCATTTATCTAGACGGTTATACGTAAAGCAAAATATCACAAGAAATGACAGCTGTTCTACCTTAATTCTAGTGGTTTCTCTGATAGTTGGCTCTCTGTCTATTCTGAATACTTATCTACCTTTTGATCTAATATGCATGTTTAACATATTCTAATTATAGAAAACTGTGTGGTAAAACTTAGCATAGATATCAAATGATCTTTATGGCTTTTGGGTCTGTATTCTAACATGGGTCATTGTTTGTGCTTGCGTGACTAGCTTACTGTTGATTACAAAATAGATGATCACTAGACTTTGTGGTTATTTGCTCTCTCTCTCTCTCGCACACGCACGCATGCACATGCACAAATTGTTTCAAATATTAAGTTTTATCCACTTACTGCTGTGCACCATCTTTTTCTTCTTCAACTCAACTCAACTTATCTAAGCCTGCCCACTGAAACTTGATTTCCATTCACTAAAGCAAAACCTATGATGAAGACTAAGGAAGCACGATACAATGGATGTGGTCAACTGGGTCAGTGAAATGGCTAAGAACTCAGAAACAAGGGAGAACTGAAATATCTGTATTTCAACAAGAAGCAGCATATGCTTTTTCAGCTGAAAAATGTTATAAATAAATTAACAACTGTCATGGACTGACAAAACAACATAGGCAACAATGATCCCCAAATTCACATGTTTTGTTAGTTTTTTTTTCGTTGATGAGGAATCATAAATGCTAGAGTGCAATTTGTAGGACTTCAAAGAATTGACCTTTCATAGTGGAAGACCTCCTTGTAGACAAGTCCAGAATATATCCGGATGTACAGGTTTGCTTGCATTTCTTGCACCTAATTTATAGAGAGATGCTTCTAGTAAAATATCTAAAATTCTGTTCGTGCACAAATGTTTGCATTACCTGTGGCTGCTTGCATGCATGTGTCCTACTTTATCATCTAGCAGTATTTTCTAACTAATTTATGCATGGGATTCTTATTGTTGCAATCCTTATTTTTCATTATTATATGTTAATTGTCTCTATTTCAGTGTATGCATGGACCAAAATGCAAATTTGGCAGTTATTGTACAGTTGGGAGAAGATTACAAGAGGTTAATGTTTTGGGTGGCCTAATTTTTCCTGTCTGGGGAACTATAGAAAGGGCCTTGTCTAAGCAAGTATGAAATCCTTATCTGCTTTCTTTTCTTCTGGTTTTATTCCCCTCCAAACATTAAAATGTGTATTCCATGCCAATTAACTTTTTTTTTTTTTGTTCAAGATACTTAGATTTAACTTTTAATTATCCAAGTTATGTGAATGCACTGTTATATTCTCTGAACATAAGATTGCTGCCTAATGACTATTACGCATATGTCTAATGACTGTTATGTATATATGATCTCAAGAAAACTCTAACTACTAAGTTAAATGTTCATTTATATGAACTTAAACTAAAATAAAATTATGAGCCTAAGAAAGTGAGGAAATTCTGGTTTAACCCATTGTTATTTTAGCTATAAATTCGGTGACAATTCATAAATTCTTAATTTCGGTTAAGAGTAAGCCATCGTTAGCTATGAAAACTTGTATGGCTATAACGTATCTCATGAACTCAGCCGTACACAAATGAGATAGAGCATGGCAGAAGGCCTTATCATGAACAACCAAACCCCCCCTCCCCTTTCCTCCGCACTGTGCAGTAAATGATTATTCTGCCAGAGCACCTTGTACCTAGACTTATCAATGATCGGATGCTAACTAAATGCCAACTTTGTTCTGTAGGGCAATCTTTGACAGAATGATGAAGAAGCTGGGCCAAGTACACTTGTTCGACCCAAATCTGACAACATCCTCACTTGTGCTACTGTTCACCACAATCTTCTGTTATCCCTTTTACCCTTTTATCTCCTCTTAATCTCCTTTGCACCTATCAGAACTAGCGCACAAATTCCACTTTTCCTTGCACGCGCACACACCCAGAATTGCAGGTCCTCTCAAAAGCATCCATCACCACCATTCCAAACATGTAATCATTCTCTTCATGATCTCACACCTCTATTGTGTTTGACAATTTCTTAGATAATAATATTAGATCCGATCATGGATTGCAGTTAACAGAATGGACTTTGGACCTAGCTTGAGTCCAACCCATCCATAGTTACTCTATAAATGTAATTGTTGATTTCTTAAGCCAAAAAGAAGAAAGAAGGAAAAAAAAAAAATTTCTTCCCCTTGTATAAAAACAATTAAAGATATGTATGTAAATCATTTTCCATCTCATTAAGGAAGTCACAAAGGCATCAATGTGGAGTCTCCTAGTTTAGAAACTAAACTGTCATAAATTTTCTTGACTTTTCCTCTCCAAGGCTCTCAATAAACAGGGAAAGATAAAGAAAATTGAATAAAAAATAATTTAAAGAAACTCTCAAGCACAGCAATTTGGATTACAATATAGGGGAGGAAAGAGAACAAGTAAAGATAGGGAAAAAAAAAAGGAAGAGAAGGAGAGAGTATCAGAGATTTAAATGTGCAGTTAGGGAAAAAAAAACTGGATACATTCAGCCTTCTTGCCAAAATTAAGATTCTGGAACCTCCTTTTGTTAGAAATCTATTAATAATCTACACAAAATTGTATAGAAATAGTAGACAGGATCAATGTATTACCTTCAGCCATTATTTATGATCTACCTCTCGAAGATCTGAATCAGGATCTTGATCTTTCTCTGGATCTGAATCAGCTTCAGATCTACCTCACAGGATCTTGATCTACCTCTTCGAGAATATTGATTGAGTGCTTCCAATTAATGAGCAATCGCACAACGATGGTGTATGTTCTTAGGATATGCTCTTGATCAGGGACCTAATATCTCTGGCTTCCTTCTGGTTTTCTCTCATATGATATTATGTTCTCAAAAACCTTAGAAGGGATCTCTAATATAGAGATTTCCTTAACTCCCTTCCACCGCCTACTTCCATCAAAGTAGGCATTTTAAATTTCAAAAGAGATACGGTTATCACTCAATTAGTTAGTGGATGGCTATCGTTGAGAATTATCTGCAAAAGATTAAGTGATATCGCAATAAAATAGGACCATCTACCAAAACAGGATACTACATTCTCCCATTTGGTCCGCATATTTTATTTTAATCCATAATTCTCAACACTGAACAAGAATCAAATACATGAATCATAGCGATAGGTCCTCTATAATTTAGTATTATCCTCTATGTATTTACAATGCATTCAATTTCTTTACCACTATTCCAAATGTGACAACATAACATAATGAATAAACCATATGTTTATTCAGAGTCCAAAATTTTTTTTTGTCATTTCTCAAAAGTCAAATAATGTGTACACCTGAACGAGAAATAAACAAATAATTGAAATAAGAGTTTCTTTGTACAAATTATTATCCATGCAATTATATCATGGAACCAACTCCATTCGTACCACATGATCCTTAAAATTCTTAATTGGCATGCCTTTAGTCAAAGGATCAGCTATTATCAATTCAGTGCTAACATGTTCTATGACCACTTTGTTTTTTTTAACACGTTCTCTTATAGCTAAATACTTAATGTCGATATGTTTACTTCGACTATCACTCTTGTGGTTTTTAGCCAAAAATATAGCAGCTGAATTGTCACAGTACAATTTAATTGGCATAGCAATAGAGTCAACAATTCTAAGCCCTGAAATGAAACTCTTCAACCATACACCTTGCGATGTGCCTCAAAACAAGCAACGAACTCTGCTTCCATAGTAGAGGTAGCAGTCAAAGTCTGCTTTGCACTCCTCCATATGGCTCCATCAGCTAACATAATATAAATCTTGATACTGATTTTTGAGAATCAATGCAGCCAGCAAAGTCCGAATCTGAGTAACCCTCTATCTCCAAATGATCAGTTCGTCTATACATGAGCATGTAGTCCTTGGTCCCTTGAAAATACCTCATGGCCTTTTTAGCAGCTCTTCAGTGATCTAAACCTGGATTACTCTAATATCTTTCCAACATTCCTACTGCAAATGCAATGTCAGATCTTATGCAAACCTGAGCATACATTAGACTTCCAACAGCTTAAACATATGGAATGTTGTGCATCTGTTCCCGTTCAAGTTCATTTTTAGGGCACTGGTTCAAAGCGAACTTGTCACCCTTCACTATAGGTGCAACACTTGGTAACAATTTTTCAACTGAAATCTCTCCAAGACTTTATTGATATAAGTTTCTTGAGACAATCCTAAAATGCCTCGAGATCTTTCTCTATGGATCTTAATGCCAATGACATAAGATGCCTCACTCATATCTTTCATATCAAAATTCTTGGAGAGAAATTGTTTCCTCACATAACAACCCTTTATCATTGGTTGCAAGTAGAATGTCATCCACATATAGAACCAAGAAAAAATTTTGCTCCCACTAACCTTCTGGTATATACATTAATCCATGATGTTCTCTTCAAAACCAAAGGAAGAGATCACATCATGAAATTTTAAATACCACTGATGTGAGGCTTGTTTCAATCCATATATGGATTTCTTAAGCTTGCAAACCAAATGCTTACTATCACCAGACGAAAATCCTTCAGGCTGTTTCATGTAAACCTCTTCCTCTAGATCTCCATAAGAAATGCAGTTTTCACATCTATTTGATGTAACTCAAAATCAAAATGAGCTACCAATGCCATAATTATTCGGAGAGAATCTTTCTTGGATACAGGAGAAAATGTCTCAGTGTAGTTGATTCCTTCCCTCTGAGTGAACCCTTTGGTAACGAGTCTTGCTTTATATCTCTCAATGTTGCCTTGTGAGTCTTTCTTTATTTTAAAGACCCATTTACATCCAATGGCTTTTACACCATCAGGCAACTCAACAAGATCCCAGACTCGATTAGATGCCATAGATTCCATCTCGTCCTTCATGACATTGTACCATAAGTTTGATTCCTTAGAACTCATGGCTTGTAAAAACGTTTCAGATCATTTTTGGCTCCAATGTTATAGTCAGATTCATGTAGATACACAATATAATCACTAGGAATTGCTGATTTCTTTATTCTAGTTGATCTTCTTAATGTTATGTCAATGACCTCTTGAGGAGTTTCTTGCACAACTGATTGTTGTTGAACAACATGATCTTCTAGATTATCATCAGCAGCTTGTGAAATCTCAATGACTAGTTGTTGAGCACTTATTTGAGTTTGAGGAGTGCTATAAATAACAACCAATCCCTCACTTGAAGTGGAAGCTGGAATATCTGAATGATCTTTCTCAGAAGAAGCCAAATACTGAGATTGATCACTCCCACTGATCAAGTCATTCTCAAAAATTTTGCATTTTTTGATTCCACAATCCTAATGCTGTGAGATAGATAATAAAATCTATAACCCTTGGACTTCTCAGCATATCCAATAAAATATCCACTAATAGTCCTTGGGTCTAGTTTCTTTTCTTGATTATAAACTTTACTTCAGATGGGCATCCCCAAACACGTATATATTGCAAACTTGGTTTCCAACCTTTAAATAACTCAAATGGCGTTTTGGAAACAGCCTTGGTTGGAACCCGGTTTAATATATACGCAGTTGTTTTAAGAGCTTCAGTCCACAAGATTTAGGTAGGTTGGAGCTGACAATCATGCTCCTTATCATGTTCAATAATGCTTGGTTCCTCCTTTCAGCTACACCGTTTTGGTCAGAAGACCCCGGCATGGTGTATTGTGCAATAATTTCATTTTCTTCAAGAAACCAAGCAAACTGATCAGGTGCTTGTCCATTCTCAGTGTATCTACAATAATATTCTTCACCTCTATTTGATCTCACGATCTTAATTTGCTTTCCGCATTGTTTCTCTACTTCTGCCTTAAATACCTTAAAGGCATCTAATGCTTCGTTCTTATTATGAAGCAGGTAGGATACATATATCGTGAATAGTCATCAATAAATGAGATGAAGTATCTCTGACCATACGAGTCCATATCTGGACTGCAGATATCTGTATGTATGATCTCCAGTATTTCTGAACTTCTCTTGGCATCTTTCTTGGACTTGTTGTTTGCTTTCCCTTTATGCAGTCCACACAATGCCAAAATCAGTAAAATCAAGAGTATCAAGTACTCCATCTTTTACTAATCTTTTAATTCTTTCAATGGAGATGTGACCTAATCTCCGATGCCACAAAATAGAGGAATTCTCATTCATAACGCATCTTTTCATACCAGTTTGGGCATGCATCACATTATAAGAGGTATTGTTTTTTAAATTAATTTGGAAAAATTATCGGACAATGTACCATTCCCAATAAGCTTCGATTTATAAAATAAATCAATAAAGCTTTTATTAAAATTAAAGGAATATCCTGTGAGTACAAGTCTTGATACTGAAATCAAATTTCTAGAGAAACTTGGAATATAAAAAGTCTTTTCTAAATCAAAAATAAAATCAGAATCTAAAATAAGTCTGCACGTCCCAATCGCTTCCACATGTGAATCCATCTTGTTTCCTGAATAGATGCTTTGTTCACTTCCAATGGTTTCCTTTGATTTAGAAAACCCTGCAAGGTATTTGAAACATGGATTGTAGAACCAGAATCAATCCACCATGTGTTATGACATATAACCAAATTGGATTCATAACATACGAATGAGGTTAGAGTACCTTTCTTGTCAAGCCAAGCCTTAAATTTGAGGCAATCCTTTTTTATATGCCCTTTCTTCTTGCAAAAGAAGCACTTGGACTCCTTCTTGTCTTCTGCATGGATGGGTACTTTACCCTTTCCTTTGCGTTTGGCTTTAGGAGCTTTAGTCTTTCTATGAGTATCTAAATGTACACGTTCTTCCATTTCAAAATCAGCCTTCCTTCCCCTTGAACACACATGGTCAGAAGTTCATTAATTGACTATTTGTTCTTATGTGTGTTGTAAGATATTTTGAAGGGACTATACTGCTGTGGGAGTGAATTCAAAATAAAGTGCACTAAGAAAGATTCTGACATCTCAATCTCTAGGAATTTCAACTGAGCCTCAACGTCCCTTATCTTCATGATGTGCTCTCACACACCTCCAACAGTAGTGAGCTTCATTGATGACAATTTTGTCATTAGGTTGCTAGCCAGTGCCTTATCTGAAGACTCAAATTGTGTATCAATAGCCTTCAGAAGTTCTTGACATTTTTGCACTCAGGAATTGAACCACGTATACTAGCAGAAATCTTAGTACGTATGAACATCATACTGAGGTGATTGGATCGTTCCATCGTTCATACACAGCAATCTTAGCCTAAGTGCTAGTAGATATAACCGAATGTGGTTCATCCTTCCTGATAGCGTAGTCAATATCCATGCATCCTAATTGAAGAAGAATTCTTTCCTTCCATAATTTATATTATCACACTTAAATCGGAAACATCACATTTCATATCAGAAATATTAACAGGCAAAATAGCTGCATAAAAATAAAAAATATTTATGTAACTAAATTTGAGTCATATAACTTAATGTCATATCTTACCAATATAAACATGAAATAATATGAATCACTAATATAATAACTATCTGTGGGCTAAGTTATTATACTTCAATAGATCATTAACTTAATGATGTGACTAACAAATTAATTCCTTTCTTAATTCATGTGGGTAATTAAGAAAATAATTTATTATCCCATCCTAATTAATTATATCAGTGCAATAAAATTCCTATGGGATAAGATTCATTGCATTAATATAATTAATCACAATTAATGTCATCTAACCTTATGTGATTTTTGTAACTCAATATATAATTTTGATTAATTAAATATGCTACAGCTACTCCTCAATTAATCAAAATTATATTGACCACATGACATTTGAACTTCATTATATGGATATAGATTAATCAATTTAGCATGATTATTAGGTAGTGATCTTAATCAACATAACATTTTCAAATCAAGATCTGAATTAATCAAATTGGCCAGGCCAGTGGAAGAGAAGTGGGGGTCCCCCGTTGCTTTCCTTAGGTTAATCAATGGAACCAATTAAGTAACCACAATCTCTTCACTTTTCTAGACACCAATTGACCAATCAAACCTTGAAAGGATTTGCACTATGATTTTTTACACTACCATCAAATATAATTTTATTCATGCATAAACTAAATCTAATATGCAAAACAGGAGATAGTATATCAATTATCTATTTAATGCATTTTCAAAATTATCATCTTAAGAAAAATTTTTGTTTAAAACACGTCCGGCCGTAGCTCATTATTCCCTTGAGCCAGTCTATGCAAAACATTGTAGGCATAGAGACTCAGGAGGCGTATTTTAATACAAAAAATTTAAACTTAAGAAAGAAATGATAAAACAAATTATATCACATGATATAACATTAAACAGATAATAGCATGCATTTAAAAATTTAACCTATCCAATTTGATTTTAAATCTGAGATAAGGAGCTTTATCTTTATCGCATGCGTGGACCTCATCGCCTTTTTTTTTTTAACATCCATGAAAAAACCCAGAAACCCATAGGCGAGAAAACCGAAAAACGCACAAAATAGGCCATGTTTTTCTCTCTTTAACAGATCACCACATGTGGCCATTTTCATGAACAGGTCATCGCATGGCCACATTTTCGAAGGTTTTCTCTCTTTAACTGAAGAGGCCACGTTTCCGCTTAAAGTTCTATGAACAGGTCACCTCCGCTCAAAGTTCGTGAGCAAAAAATCGGCCGCTCAAAGTTCCATGAGCAAAAAATCGAAACCTAATGAAAGAACAGAGGAGCAAAAAATCGGAACCTGACGAAAGAACAGAGGAAAAACAGCCAAGTTTCGTGAGCCAAAAATCGGAACCAAAAAATCGGAACCATAAAACCACCTCATGGTCCACCGTGAGTTGTCAGGTTTCTAAGGCTAAACCTTAACCACCACACCAAATCTTAAAGCCTTATATTTTATGAATTTTTTTATTTAAATCATACCTAAGAATAAAAGAAATAAATTCGATGATCCCATACAATCTTTCAGGTGATCTATTAACTCTCCCGGTACGTAGATAGTTGGGTTAAACGCACCAAGGTACTATCAGTAGCCTCCCTTTTGGTACGTCCCTAATATCTCTACCACCGTTCGTTGGGTTAAATAATACAGGGTACTACCAGTAGCCTCTCCTTTGACTATCCCTATATGAGAGAAATAGAGACCAAGAATGCCTACGAACAATGAGATAATAAGTTGTTCTAAAAGATTTAATTAGATCCCAAAATAATTAAATCTGAAATAATGGAAATACTTACAACAAAATAAGGCAGAGGTATTGAGGCTCTGATACCAACTGTTAGAAATCTATTAATGATCTACACAAAATTGTATAGAAATAATAGACAGGATCAAGGTATTACCTTCAGCCATTGTTTATGATCTACCTCTCGAAGATCTGAATCAGATCTTGATCTTCCTCTGGATCTGAGTCAGCTTCAGATCTACCTCACAGGATCTTGATCTACCTCTTTGAGAATCTTGATTGAGTGCTTCCAATAAATGAGCAATCGCACAACGATGGTGTCTGTCCTCAGAATATCCTCTTGATCAGGGACCTAATATCTCTGGCTTCCTTCTGGTTTCTCTTATGATATTATGTTCTCGAAAACCTTAGAAGGGATCTCTAATATAGAGATTTCCTTAACTCCCTTCACCGCCTACTCATCAAAGTAGGCATTTTAAATTTCAAAAGAGATACAGTTATTACTCATTAGTTAGTGGATGGCTATCATTGGGAATTATCTGCAAAAGATTAAATGATATCGCAATAAATAGGACCATCTGCCAAAACGGGATTCTACACCTTTATCTCTTTTTGGTGAGCAATGCTCCTTTCCCTCTTTGCTTTGAATTGTTGGAAGTTTTTGTTTACCATTTTGAATCTTGCAACTTTTTTCCTCCTTTGTTTTCTCCTTGCATTTGGTCTTTTGATTCTACTTAAGCATTTTTATCTATATCATGAATTTTTATTTTCTGTCTTTTTGATGGGCCTAGTTGTTATCAGAAAGATTAGCTTTTTTTTTTCTTTCTAAGCATTTGCATGTTATTTATGAGGGTATGCAAAGACTGAACTTTTATCATTTTTTTGATTTTTATTCCTGCCCTATCTCACATAACGTTAGCTTCTAAGCATTTTGGTGAAAATCAGTTGTTAGCATTGTACATGCAAAATAAACTGCATAAATAATAAATCAGATAGAAAATATATAATCTCAGGTATTTAGAATTTTAAATGTCTGCTTTAATGATATCCCCATACTTTATACTTCTTTTGCTTGAACCTAACATGTGCATCAAACATAATAAATTGCCAATTTTTATGAAGTTTTTCATCAGCCTCCACAACTAAAGGATCTTCGCATCACTCCTGAGACTGAGATGTCATTGGTCATCCAATTCCTCTATTATCCTAAACCCACCCCCCAACCACACACACACACAGAGAATAGGACTTAAAAGACTCTTTCTCCTTTCTTTTCTGGTTTCCAAGGACAAAAAGAATGATGACATGGTAAAAGTGACGATTACGAGGAAGTGGGGAGGGGAGAAACGATGTAGTGAAGTAGGGTTGAAAACATTTAGGTGCTGGAGGGCAATGCAATCAACAATATGTTATAGTTTCAGATTATTTGAATTGAGATAGAGCTTTTTTTATCTTTCTTGGAGATGAAAAATAACTATAAATGTGTTCACATGGTGTGTGACTGTTGAGTGATGAATTGGTTCTTCTTGTTCTTGTGATTTAAATTCAAGTAGCTGCAGAGAAGGTAGAATTGACAACTGTTGTGGTATTAAATTAAAAGATAGATTGAGAGGCAGAGATGAAGGGATTCTTATGATGGTGTGAGCCAGCAAAGGTTTTTATTTGACTCCGATGCAGCCAAAGGTCCCTGTATTATCCAACTGTCTAAATCAGAAATACCTTTGGCTTCCTCACTCTCAAGTCAGTGGCAATGCAGAGGGTTGTTATCACTTTATTGGACCCATTGAGGAAGAGGACAACAGGCAAGAGGCTGAGATAAAGAAAAACTTTTTGTTATGATTGGTCCAGGTGGGGAAGCCTTTCGTGATGCAATATTGTTCATAAAGGAGAAAGATGGAGGAAAAATTATAGAAAAATTATTATTATTATTATTTTAACCCATTTGGTGGCATAAATGGCATTTAGTACTGTTAAGGCTAACAAAGTTGCATCTTAAAGGGAGGTTTGGGCTTACACATCCGCCACAGAAAATTATAGGAGGCCAATGTAGTGCTTGTGAGAAGAGGTCCAATTTTGTATGAGAGCAAAATAAGGGATCATCACACAAAAACACCTCAGATAGCGAATTGGTCTCACCTGTTTGCTCTTCTTATTATTTCAAAACAATATTACCAACTGCCCAGCCTTTTCTCAACTGTTTGGGTTTGATACACAAAGCAAAATTCCTGAGTAGCCCCATAAGAGAAATATAGAACAATGATACAAAGACTGCTAGAGAAAGATTTTGTTGGCTCCTGATTGCCTGCAAGTGATAGAAAACATAGCAACTCATTATGTGATTTCTCTTACACTCTTTATAACCTTATCAGATTGGTGGGAAAACCTCTGGTTTTTGTCTTTCTTTTTTAAATGGACAACTAGGCTGTGAGTTGACTGAACATAAAAGCTCTTCGGTAAAGAGGATAGAGGATGAAAGTTTTGTTGCCGAATTTAGATCGCAATGTTTAATCATTTTCTGTCAAATCTAAAAAAGAAAAGGATCTTGGGGAAAAATGAAATTGTATCTAATACCTCAAGGACAATACAAACACCTAGAGAGATAAAAACAGTAAGAATCTTTTTGCTACTAGAAAGTTATTCTTTTCACAAATAGATATTACTGAAAGCTTCACCTTGCTTTAATAATATATCCTTTACCAGCACTAATGCATTTCTTGGCATCATGTCACAGTAATGCAATATATATGATCCTGCAGGCGGCAATTATTGTGAATCTTTCATAATTTAAAAATGATACTCTCATTTAATTTGTTTGGGAAATAAAATTCTACATTAAATTTTTCCTGTCATGATCCCAGGTGGAGCATCTTATCGGACTTATACATATTTTGGTGTACATATTTTTTTTCTTTTTTTTCCCCTTGCATACTGATTGTTGACGATTTTAACAGGTTCGCCAAAGTCATAAGCGGATACGTGTTGTCCGTTTAGAGACTACTACCGATAATCAGCGCATTGTTGGGCTTCTTATTCCAAATGCAGCAGTTGAAACAGTGCTGCAAGGTTGTTTTAAGTTGTATTAAAATCTTAAATTTGCAAGTATCATTTTCGTGAAATTGAACATGGATGTTTTTTACTTAATAATACAAATGTTTTTAGTTAATAATACATATATAAGAAAAAAAAAATCGTACCATTGAATTTTTTATTTTACAGAACTAGGATTCCCAACTGATCATCATTATATACTTTCCAGTTTTCTCCAGAACATTTTGTTTCTGTGAAGCCATACTATTTTTTATTTGATGATCAAAGTTGTCTATGAAATATACCATCTATGTATTGAATGAGTTTCAGTCCAAACTTCATATTTTTAGTCATTTCAGCTATGCATATGGTTTCATTCACATGAAATGAGTCATGTTTGAGGCTAAGGGACAAGTTAAAATTCACTGGTTTCCATCATATTGAGGTTCTCTCTCCCATTGTTGGACATAACAAACCTGTCCTAAATGAAAGTGATTTGAATTGGAGGTGTTTTGTCATAGTTTATCATTCCTCTGATTTCATACTAAACCCAGTTACGGCAAGTGGATAGGAATTTTAAGCAAATTTTCACAAAATTAGGCTGAATTTTGTCCATATCTTAACATGATAAGATGCACATGTTTTTCCTCAAGATTTTTGTTCAAAAAATTTTCATTTTTCATTACCAAGATCATCATTTTAAATTCTGGCGGGATGTTTTGTGGAACATTGGTGGGACATTGGGATGTATTGGCATTCCAAGTGTTAGAATAGGATCGCTCGCCATTATCTCAGCATCTCAATTAATGTATCTTGTCCTAAGACAGCGATGCATCTTGTTGCAAGAAAAAATTAAGACCGTCGTGTCCCATGGGTTTCAAAATTTCAAGCAAGATAATGAGCCTTAAGAATATATTCTTAAGAACATACACACGAGTTTAATATTTAAACAGAATGTTTTTATAACACAAAATATTTACTTAGCATCCATTTAGATATAAATATTTATTGATGATGCTTAATTGAATTTTTTTTAAAAAAAAATTAGGACTAATAAACTAATGCATATGTAGAATATTAAATATAGCTATACAGAAAATAATTGCTTTTCTTCCATCCCAGAATCTCTTACTTAATTCTTTCTGAAACCGAAATTTTCAAATTTGCGTCATAGGATAAGTTAATGAGAGCACAGTTACTTAATGGTCCTTGTATGTTTTAAATTCATGAAATGGATTTCAGTTAAATTGAAATTTTTCAAAGAGGTATATTCCATGTATTTCCTTCCAAAGTAACACCTGTGATGACCTAATGATGGTAATTGCCCACTGTTGTTGGTTTCCGTTTACTCCGTTATCTTATAAGGTAGTAATCTTCTCCAGTGAACAGATAATTTATTAACTGATGCTTTCTGTTCTTTAAAAATTTTATTCTTTGGGCAGATTTATCATGGGTCCATGACATTGATGATTGACATGGAACAAGAGAGAGCATTTTGCTTTTTGATTGATGACTGATTGCATTTTGAAATTGCTGCGGCAACTTCGTCGAGATGCCACGGAGTTGATTTTTTTTTTTTTTTTTTCGAAGCCTCAATGTCGTAAAGCAGAAGGGAAACATAATCATTTATTTATGTAAAATGCATATCTTTCTTTTCTTTGTTTTGGTCAATATTTTGTAAAATTTGTAAGCACATCACAAAAGAGAAATTACTGAGGTTCAATGTAGAAAAGCAACAATATTCCATCCAAATTAAGAAAAAAAATTTCAAGTACATATCATGTTACATAATGGGGCTGTAACCATATGAGAGATTTTACATATTCTACACAACAATTACGAGTACTTTTTAAAACATCTAACAGAACAAGGAGCGCCTAACTATCACTGCTATAGCTTTGCCTGTACTCTCGAGGTGTCAAGTGAAATTATCTTGATTGCTAAGAAGTGACAGTGTTACCAGAAAGTTATACGAGTTCACTGGTCTCTGAGGGCCAGCTGTAAGACCCTGATATCCGTGGTAAATAATCTTGGCCCCAACATTTTTGGGTTGTCATGATCTCTTGCTTCTAGTTCTGGTTTGCTTTGTATAATCTATATACCATTTTCTTCAACTTTTTGTTGAACTATTTTTATATAGGTCCATGACCATGCCCAAAACTTGCTGCCAACTTGTTGAAGTTTGTTCATAAGGTCTTGTGTGAATTCGGAGATCACTTTTGGACTGATGGCACACGTAATTGGAGTCAAAAAAAAAAAAAATGTCAGTAGTGGACCCCCCCTCCCCATACTTTCTTTTTTTCCTCCATGTTACGAGTACTGCCATCCCGCTGGATCCACCACCCGTGATGTGGTCGGCCGAGGAAACTGAAGTGATGAATGGATCTATTCATGCTTAATAGAAGCTTATCAGTCCAGTGGGGTTGCGCTTGCATTAATGCAGCTCAGGTTGGTTAAAAGAACCCTCAACATATATCTGATCCGAGTATAATTAAATTAAAACAAGCATGCATGAACTAAACCGATGATTATTTTTTGTATTTTGGTATTCTAGTTACAAACTAATGTTTCCTGATTGGAGTGGCCCTCTTCTAGGATTACTCTAAAAATTCTAGGATTTCCTACCTTCCAGCCAAGGCCCTCTTACCTGTGCATGGAGTGGCTTGCATTCCACATCCTCACTACTAGAACCATCTTTTCCTTCTGCATATAAAAATTTTTGGTGCAGTTTTACAAGGCATGCCCCTTGGATCTAATCAGTGCAGTCTGATCCAGATTTGGTGATGATATATTATCTTAAAGGTTGTGATGCTCTTAACAGAACAGAAGAGGTAAACTTGCGTGAAACCAGATTGCTAATTTCATGCAAGGCACTCCTGTGAAAAGCACCAATCAAATTCTGTCAGATTCAACTCCCTGGAAACTGGCCACGGAGAGAAAGAAGTATTATGAATCATGAAAGATGATGCACGAATCTCAAGGAAAACATAAAGTTTTAAAAAGATATTCTAAACATAGCATAAATGTATGAACCAACTCCAGCAACAATTTTTTCAGCACATATAAATTAAGCAAGAACAGATCCTCAATTATTGTCATCCAAAAGAAGCACAAATTTCTTGTTCATTCCGTAACTACCACAGGCACAAATGTTCAAGACAAGCATAAATAAACACACCATGTAGGATTATTACATCCTTATTCAAGAATTAGGTGCTGAATCGCTACAATTGCACATAATATGAAGATCACACAAAAGGGGAAAGCAGCCCAACCATGGAAGTGTTGAGTTTCACCGTGCTAACACATCAATACTCTTTATTACCAAAGTTCTTGCACCAAAGCTGTGAAGGTATCGGACGAACTGGATGATGCGGCCGTTGCTGCAAGTTAAAAGGGAAACATAAGAGCTTGGTAGACCACAAATTCTGGAAGTTGATAGCCAGTGGTAAAAAACAGAAGGCAGCAGGATATTCACATGATGGGGCATGGAAACATAGGTTCGAAAAAAAGGGACATGTAAAGACTTGTTTTCACACCAGAAAATAGCACATTATTGGACCCAATTAAGAACATCTCTACAAGCAAATAAATATTACCTTTAAAATGGCTTTTTGGGAAAGGAGAGAGAGAGAGGTCTAACACTTGAAAAAGCTAACCATAGCAGCAAGATGTTCCCAGATATACCAAATTCCACTAAGTCTGGAAAAACTTAAAGCCATAGTTGTCGTGAAATCCATTATCGCACTCCCAAAAATCAAATAGGATAAATTAGGATTTTGAGTAAATTCATTAATTTAGATGCCTCATAGTGTGGTAACAAATCATAATGAGTGTGAAACAAATATCATAATGTGTGGGCTAAGGTTGTAACGTTGTATGCACATGAAGATTGGTGTAAGGCAGGAAAAGACAGATAAAACCATGTGCAGTTCCTATTCAAAAGATCTCGACAAACATTATTCAGGATGTTTGCACTTTTCCTCTCCAGTTCATACTTAATTTTTCTGAAAGGCTGTGGTTCCTTTTTCTGCAGGATTTTTTTTTTTTTTTTACAGTTTTCACTATCGTGTACTTTTGCTCATTATTTTTAGCAAAAGTAATTAAAAAACCTGAGGCCAAATTAGCTCTATAAGTTCACACATGAGCATGCACCTAAAAAAAAGAGGAGCAAATCCATAGAGGCATTATGTCACCGCATCAATCTTCTCCATATACTTTCTACTCAACTCAACTCAACTCATTTAAGCATTTTTCCAACTACACGGGGGGGGGGGGGGGGGGGGGGGGGGTCAACTACATAAATCTGTTGCATCTACTTTGCTCTCTCAGGACTAAGTCGACATTTAAATTACAAATAGTTATATCTTTTTTAATTATTTTTATTTATTAGTTTAGGTCTACCTCTACCTCTATCCTTACCATGGATTTTTAAAATATCACTCTTTTTAACTGAAGCATCTAAATGTCTTCGTTGTATATGCCCAAACCACTGTAATCGATTTTCTCTCATTTTATTTTCAATTGGGGCTACTCCTATCATTTCTTTTATTTGTTTATTTCTAATTCTACCTTTTAAAGTTGTATCACATATCCGTCTTAACATATGCATTATGTTGCACTTAATTTATTCATATATTTCAGTATTTTCCAACACTCTATTCCATAGAGCATAGCTAGCCTAATAGAGGTTTTATATAATTTTTCTTTCAATTTTAATGGGATGCGTCAATCGTACAATACTCCTGAAGCACTCCTTCACTTAATTCATCCCGCTTTAACTCTATGATTCACATCTTTATGGGACATCATTTTGAATATATTTCGTTAATTCATCCATAACTAATACAAAAAAACTACGGACTTAAGGCAGATCCTTGATGTAAACCTGTAGTAATTGAAAACTCACTAATTTCTCTTATTGTTGTTTTAACAATAGTTATTACTTTATCATACATATCTTTTATCAATTATATGTACCTTTTGATAACTCCTTTTTTTCCTCTAAAACTCATCGTATTATTCTCCAAGTACTCTATCATATGCTTTTTCTAAATCAATAAAGACCATATGAAGGCCTTTTTTTTCTATACCTCTCCATCAATCTTCTTAATAAATAAATAGCTTCCATGGTCGATCTTCCTGGTATAAATTTAAATTGATTATTTGACAACAAAGTTTCAGCTTTTATTCGATTTTCTATTACTTTCTCCCATAATTTCATTGTATGACTCATCAGCTTAATCCCTTTATTATTTTTATAGTTTTGAATATCTCCTTTATTTTTGTATATGGGCATTGATATGCTTTTTCTTCAATCATCCAATATTCTTTTTAGTTGCTACAATCTTATTAAATAAATTGATTAATCACATGACTTCAATTTCTCCTAAGCCTTTCCAAACCTCAATAGGGATCGCATCTGACCCTAATGCCTTTGCATTTTTCATTTTACTCAAAGCCCTTTAACCTCAAGCATGGTAAATCTACGAAAAAAATTTAGTTTCATTTATTACTCCTAGGCTATCACATCCTTCCACTTTAAATTTACTAAATTATTTTTATTTAATAATTTTTTAAAATAACTTTTTTATCGTTCTTTTATCTCTTCTTCTTTTACTAAAACTTTTTCATCTTCATCCTTAATACATTTAATATAATCAAGATCTTTATTTTCTTTTCTCTTAGTTTTTCTAGTTTATATATAGTTTTTTCACCTTATTTCGTATTTAGTTTATTATATAAATCATCATAGGCTTTAAGTTCAGCATTAATTACTGCTTTTTTAGCTTCTTTCTTTATATCCCTACACTTTTTAAGACTTTTTTTTCCCTAGCCTCTTGCCAAATTTTGTAGTTTACCCTTTTAAGCTTGATGGCAGATTGAACTTATTCTATCATCAAGTTTTCTTTCCTAATAGTCCTACTTCTTTTGATTCTCCTAGAACTTCTTTTACTATGTTTTTTATGCATTTAGTTGCTTTTTTCTACATTAAGTTGAGATCACCATCTATATTCATAATCATTTTTTACTCACTTTTCTTTAAATAATTCTAGTTTTTTTTTCTTTCAAATTTCATCATTTAATTTTTGTATCAATAGTTTTATATTTTACTCTATATTTCATTTTATTCATGTGTTTGCTACCATTATCCTATGTTGTGAAGTTAAACTTTCTTCTAGAATAACTTTACAGTTTTTGCATATTATTTTATCCACCTTTCTACTTAAGAAAAGTCTATTTGATTTTTATTAAATCCACTTCTAAATGTTATTAAACGATCATCTCTCTTTTTGAAACAAGTGTTTACTATTGTTAAATCATACGCCACTGCAAAATCTAAGAAGCTCACGTTAGCTTCATTCCTATCTCCAAATCCATATTCTCCATATACCGTTTCATATTCATCCCTCTGTTTACCTACATGTCCATTAAAATCTTCTTCATATATATCTTTTCTTCTTGTGATATTTCTTGTATTACTTTATTTATGTCTTCCCAAAAATTATCTTAGTTTGTTGGTTTAATTCTACTTGTGGTGCATATGCACTAATTATTAATTATATTATTCTCAATTATAAGTTTTAGTGATATAATCTAGTCTCCTTTCCTAATTACCTTAACAACATATTTCTTAAATTTTTTGACTACAATTATTCCTACTCTATTTCTATTTTTATGTTTTTTTAGTGTAATATAATTTATATCCTATATTCTTTATTTCTCTATATCTTTCACCTACCCATTTAGTCTTTCGTAAGCATATTATATTACTTTTCTCCTAATCATAATATCTACTATTTTTATTGCTTTATCTGTTAGTGTTCCTATGTTCCAAGTTGCTACTCTAATAAGCTACCAGTGGAATTCATAATTCTGAATAAAAACTTTTAGTTGCTCACTGATACATCAAACGATGTTTGCTCATACTCTTCCAGCATAATCAAAGTCATGATACAAATAAAATTTTAAAGGTAATTTGAAATATCTCAAGGAACAGATATATTCGGCAAAACTTAAAAAAGTAGTTTAAAATAATTTCTGAAACAAAAAATTAAGTGTAAATGAAACAGAGTGTTGGACAATACTAAAACAACATATGAATAAATTGAGTGTAATAGAAATGTGCATGTTAAGATGGATATAAGGTAAAATTTTAAAAAATAAAATTAAAAATAAACATATATGAGAAATGATAGGAGTAATCCCAATTGAAGATAAAATGAGAGAAACCAATTATGATAATTTGGATATATGCAACGAAAACTTTAAAATGCTCCCGTTAAAAAGAGAGATCTTTTAACAGTCCATTGTACTGATAAAGGTAAAGGTAGACCTAAACTAATATGAACAGAAATAATTAAGAAAGATATAACTATTTATAATTTGAGTATCGATTTAGTGCTAAATAGAGGAGAGTGGAGAAAGCAAATTCATGTAGCCAACCCCATGTAGTTGAAAAAAGGTTTAGACAAGCTGAGTTGAGTTGTAGAATAATGTCTGGAACAGTTTTAAAAATTAGATATTTTTCCAGAAAATTTCCAATTTTTTTAAAAAAACTTTCTTATATTTTTTGCTCAGATACCCAAACCGCCCATAGTTAACTGCTGGCATAAGTCAGAAATGTTAGTATAATTTGCAGGAGATCTTTCTGATCATATTGTCACACCTTCCAACGTTAGAGCTCTTCTCCATATAGAGTTCATTTCTTAGAGACCGGCTTTGTCTTCTTTTCTTTTCTTTTCTTTTTATTTTTAACTATGGCAAGATCAGGTGTAAAAGTTTCAAAAATAAGAATATATTTTTTAAATAGATTTGCATACACTGGGTTTACTGATAATTTCACACCCTTAAAACCTCTCTGCAACTAATAATGATAATGACAAAGCAAGTCAACTGGGTTTGAACAATAATAATAATAACATTTCAATGACTCCATAATTGCCTAACTAAAAAGGCCAAATAAAGTGTGACAATTATAAAAATGGATTTTATTATTTTTCTTTAAAAATTATGCATATAAACCTCTGCCAAATCTACACTGTCAAAATACAAGAAAAGTCTAATTTCTGGTTTCCAACTTGATTACTTAATTTATTTGTAGAATTTATATTAATTATGTAGGACTCATTGTCCCATTCTTTTTTTTTCTCTCTCTTTTTTTAGTAATCTTACCAATTCTTCATAAACTCTTTACCCTCATGTTCATGAAAGATTTCAAGAGTATTTATCATCCCTAAACTCATCACACAAAAGAATCGTATGCATAATTAGTCTTGCCGATGTTTCAAAATCCCTACACTCTGGACTGGAGTCTTGACCTCGCCCAAATTATAAGCTTCAACAGGTGCCCTAGCCAACCTTCTCCATTTCTCAGGACCAAGATTTAACACGACGGTACACTAAAAATGCCTCTCTCTTTTTTTCGAGAAGATAACTTCATTGCATCATTCTACTTTAAACAAAAACAGAAATGTCCACACCAGCAAGATAGTGAGGAGGCACTCCTTAAATATAATTAAATATATATTTTTAAATCAGGCTGCTCCCAGGCTATAATCCAATCAAAATAATTTTCACAAGAAATGCCCCATATATGGTCGGGAACTAGGTCATCTGAGCGAAGGAAAGATCATCAATCATGCCCTTAGATCGGATTTATTCACGGATGATACCGTAGATCAATCAATAAAAAACGAAGGAGAATGGAAGGGGAAGAACCTCGAGCTCGGCGGACTTCATGGCGATGGGGATGCAAACGAGGAAGATGCCGAACATGGCGATGGCCGTGTTGCGCCTCCAGTGCTTGGGGCGGCAGTAGGGTCCTCCCGTCATGCTCCACACCTTGGTCCGGAAGTCCTCCGCCCCATGCGCGCCACCGTGGTGGTGATCTACGCCGCCGCCGCCGCCCATCTCCCCTCAACCCGCCTCCTCCTTCTGTAGCTCGCCTGCTGCGGGACCAAAATTACGAAACCCTTGTGATTGACCTCTGACTGTTTTCAAACAAATTTGGGAATTGGGGTTTGGAAGAGCTAAGCGGAGAAGGCAACCAAGCCGCGGAGTCTCTTCGCTGGAGTCGAGGGAGCCATTTTATCCGTGCTACACGTGCAAAGCGCGTGACCGGGATGATGGAGGGCATGAAATGATATATTTATATAAAATTTAGAAACCTCTATTATATGGTTAAAAAATAAATAATTTAAATAATATAAATTTATTTGACATCTTAATCATCGATACTATTTTATATAAATATTTTAAAGATAGTGAACCTATTTAACGGTTCGAAATGTGTAACTTTTATTAATAAAACATAAATTTAAATGAATTTAAAATAAATATATTTTTAGCCAAGTTAAGCTCATACATACAACATTTTAAAGTTATCTATCCACTTTCTCAAGCATAGACCATATACCCTGAGAATCAGATTAGAGGATGCTTCAGGAATACTCTCATTCTACAACCACTGAATAACTGTCATGGAATCGCCTTCAACCACTGAATAATGGTCTATGCTTCAGGAGGTGGATTCTGCTTAGATTCGTCATGTTTTTCGTGAAGCCAATTCGGCTGACGGACTGGACGACAACTGCTGTGGCTTAGCATGTGGGCTATAGGATATGGAGTAAAGATGACCCTTGCCTTTCTGTTTTGTCGTAAATTTTATATTCTGATGTATCTGGATTGACTTATATCAGACTTGTATGATCGCTCGTCTGTATCAAAAAAAATTTATCTTTTTTAAATATCTTTGTAATGTATTTTTTCTGCACTGATAGATTGTTTTCTATTGATATATCACACGGAAAAGAAATTATCTAGTTATAGAAGATTCTGAAATTTTGTTTAGAATTTGAATAAATGCTCCTCTAAATTTGCATATTGGGTCATTTAGATTATAACAATTTCTTTTTTTCTTAACACTCTTGTTAATGTTTTCTTTCATGCTTGATCCATTTGATAAAAGGCTTACAAATTCGTTAGGAATTGAGTCTTCAAACTCCAAGTGTTTCTAACTTCAATTTTAGTTTTTCTTTAGAAATACTTTAATGATGGCTTGTTCATTAATGCCTCCAAAGTCCAATCCTTCAATTCTTACATAGTATTAATGACATAGATAAAGACACATCTAACTAATAGACGAATGAGTCAATTTACTACGCTCGATCCACTTATTACTCTTAGAAAGGAAATTAAAATTTAAGCACTATATGCATGAGAATCTAAACTTTTGGAACCGGGTGCTCTGCTTTTAAAATAGGAAAAATCCTCTGAACTTCTAAAACGGAATGCTCTACTTTTAAACTAAAGAAAATCCTCTAAACTTCTGAAGCGCTGTGCTCTTATTTTACTAATACACCATAATAACATTGGAATAGTTATTCCTAATTTATTTCAGATTTATCCCAAGGTGGAATAAACTCCCTCTTTTCATATAGAAAAATCTTCCCTTTCTTTGTTTTTTTTTTTCCTCTCCCTCTAAACTTCTACAAACACGCCTAAATATTTCACCAGTAGAATAGTTATTCATAATTTATTCCAGATTTATCCCAAATTGGAAGAAACTCCTCCTTTTCATATAAAAATTCTTCCCTTTCCCTTTTTTTTTTTTTTTTTCCTCGCCCTCTAAACCAAGGTTGTTAATTTCGTTTCAGATTATGTTTCAGTTTAGCTTATGAAACGAAATATTTTGGTATCGGACCGTTTCGGTGCTTCGTTTCGAATATATATATATAATAAAAATATATTCATAATTTATATTTCTTATAAATAATAATAACAACATAAAAATAAAAAGTTTAAGTTTTTAAGAGTTTGAAATATATATATATATAATAAAAATTTATTCATAATTCATATTCTTTATAAATAATAATAACAATATAAAAATAAAGAGTTTGAGTTTTTAAGAGATGCGACCGTGGGGATAAGGTAACTAGAATTTTTTTTTGTTATTATATATATATATTTTAAAATAGGGATAGGGTAACTAGGATTTTTTTGATATTATATATATATTTTTAAAAGGTTTAATAATTCATAAATTGGCCTCCAAAACATATTTTACCGAAACTGCCAAAATATACCGAAACGAAACGCACTGAAACAGTCGAAAAATCTTCGAAATGAAACGTAGTATTTATCTTTTCGGATAAGCTACCAAAACGAAACGTCCGAAAAATGATCGAAACGAAAACGGAACGAAATTGACAACTTTGCTCTAAACTCCTGGAGCAGGGTGCTCCACTTTTACTAACACACCAAAATATTCCATCGGAATAGTTATTCCTATTTATTCCAGATTTATCCCGAGTTGGAATAAACTCCTCCTTTCATATAAAAATAGGGGATTTTTTTTCCCTGCCTTTCCCTTTTTTTTTTTTTCATTCGTCTTCTTTTCTTCCTTCTTCCTCTCTCACACTCATTCCTGCGTCCCGCTAGCGCCCGACTGCGGTCTCTGATCGCAGCATCCACCGAAGAAAGGCCAGGTGCCTCCATTCTTCCTTCGGCTTCAAAGATGTCCTCCCCTCCCTGGTTGAAGAAGAAGAAGAAGAAGCAGGGGGGGGTTACACCCCTTTTTTTCATTACATCTGACAACCGCCAAGTACTGCTTCGCAGTTCACAGTCAGTTCCCTCCATCGCGATGCTCCCACTTCTGAGCGCTCCGGCTTCAGGGGATCGCTAAATGCCTTGCACCACCTCTCCAGAGCCACCGACCGCCAACTTGCCGAATCGAGGTGAAACACCACCTCTGCCGACCCTGGCTCCTTAATTTGCCACCAGCTTCAGGGACGGTGATTTCGTGACCGTTGATGGTCGCGATGTTGACCTTTTAACCGTTTAAAAAATAGAAAAGCTTTTAAATAAATAAAAAAAAAAAAAAAGACCCACGTGGGACGTGGGCTGAACGCTCATGCTCGCGTTGTGAGCGTTCTGCGATGCTTTCGATGATAAGCGTTTCGGAAGAAACGGTCACAAGGTTGAAAGGTCAAAATATTTTAAAAATATATATATATATATATATATATATATATATATATGAGGCTAAAAGTTTAAAGATTAAGAAAATTTAAATTCTAAAGATTTTTTTTATACTTTTTAGATATTTTTATAAGAATTTAAGATTTTGTGTCTCAATCAAAAGCCTATTAAAAAAAATATATTTGAATTTATTTTTCTTGTTATTGTTATATTTATTACTTTTCTTTAGACGTATGAAGAGGTCATTGAATGATACTAGAAAGTTTGGATCTAACTAGATCATTGTACCTTAGAGACATATTAGGCAAAAAATCAATCCTTAGGACAGTACTTAATACTTCTTGATCAGACAAGATTTTATTTATTTTTAAAATTTAAATTTATATTTTTAAATTTAAATTTTTAGCATTTTTTAAGAAAGGATTTTTTAAAAATAAAAATAAATTTTCAACAGCTAAGAACTAGTTTTTCTTTTCACTAGAAATTGCTAGATTTTCATTATAAGTTATTCAAAAAAATCCTTACTTTTGAATTTATACAGAAGCCTTAGAATTTATTTTTTAGAAAAAAGTTTTAAATTTAAAATTTAAAAAGTTCAAACTTAAAATTTGAAATTCAAATTTAAAATTTAAAATATCAAACTTGAAATTTAAAATTCAAATCTAAAATTTGAAATTTAAAAAATTTAAAATTAAAAAAATTGAAACTCAAATTCAAATTTGAATTATTTGAGTTAACTTTGCTTAGTGGTATCTTATTATTGCAAGTAGTTTCTAGATTTAAATTTTTGAATTTAAATTCAAAATCTAGAAATATCTGAAAAATCACTAATTTTAAAAATTTAAACTATAAGACTAAACCTTTAAATTTTGTTGTGCAAAATGAATTAAGCAATCAACGTACTCATAAATGGGTTCGATGATCTTAGTACAATCAAATCCAAAAAGTTTAATGGGTCATTCTTTAGGAGGTGGCAAAGCTAGGTGAAATGCTGCTTACCACTTTAGGCTTATTTTTGCTATAGAATTATCAATCCCAAATCCAATTCTCAACCAAGTTCTCCTAGTACAATTGATACTTCCTCTTCTTTAACATCAAAAACACCCAAGAAATAGATTTTTATTGTAGACAGAGAATTTTAAGTGCTCTATATGATAACTTTTATGATGTATACCTTTCTACTAAAACTGCTAAGGAACTTTGGGATGCCCTTGAGGCTGAATATGGGATGGATGATGTTGGTCTAGATCAATTCACTATCTTAAAATTTCAAAAGTACATAATGGTAGATCTTCTTGGTCATCCTTTATGCAAGAGCTAAGCCATAAGCAAGGTAACTTGACCCTAATAAAAGTGATTATCTCTATTAGGATTGAAGAAGAACACCGGTTTAAGTTCAATCAATATCAAAAGCCCAATTTTGGACCTAAAATCCATATGACTGAGTCAAATTCAACCTCAAATCAATTCAAACCTATGGAAAAGAGTTTTAAGAATAAGATATTCCAATCTAGATCTAACCAATTACTCAAACCTCCTTGGAACCGATCAAACTAGAACCGATCAAATCGGAAGTTAAAAAATTATAAAGGAATATTCTGCTTTGTGTGCGGAAGGAAATCATGTGGCAAAGGATTGCTACCACCAAAAGATTGAACCATTGAGGAAATCATCTAAACCATAAGTTAACATGATCAAAAGTGATGTTGAGCCTTCTTTCAGGCCAGTAAACTCAAATTCTTAATTAACCCAACCCAACCTTCTTGTAATTTGTGGCTTGATTCAGGAGCTAGTGTTCATGTTTGTTTTGATTGCTTTTGGTTCTTCACCTTTTAGGAATTAAGTGGAAGAGGTGTAACACTTGGAATAATTCTTCAGCACAAATGCTTGAAAAAGGTCAAGTGGACCTAAAGATGACATCTGAAAAGATTCTGATCCTTCATGAAGTTTGTTCGTTTTCAGTGTTAGAATAAATTTGATTAGTGAATCTCTCTTTATATCTAGAGGATAAAAAATGTTTTAGAGTCAAATAAAGTAGTAACTACTCGTAATAACAAGTTTGTTGATAAAAACTTTGTTTGTGAAGGTCTTTTCAAATTAAATGTATCCTCCAAGTTATCTAATAAAAGTCCTATTCTTTTTAATGTTAAATCTTCAAATGTTTGGTATAGTATGCTTCATCACATGAATTTTGATCGTATTCATCATAACAAATCTTAATTTAATTCTTAAAGTTCATATTGATAGAAAGTTCAAATATGAGATTTGTATTCAAGCGAAGATGTCGAGAAAACCGTACCTTTTAAATCAGTAAATAGGAGTTCAACACTTCTTGAATTAGTCCATAGCGATGTATGTGACTCTACCAAGTTTCCTACATAGAAAGAAAGTCATTGCTTTGTAATTCATTGATGACTTCTTTCGATATTATCATATATATTTAAAAAACCTAAGCTTTTATATCACTTATTGCAGCAGGTGCACAGCAAGAAAGAAGAATAAATGCACAAAAAAATTAATGATAATTCAATCAGATCAACTTGCATCCACATAACAAAGATGAGAATGATTCTATTAAGGTAATAATTAAATATTTTAAAAACTCTATTACAAAATCATAAGCCCTAGTACCCCCTTTCAATATTACTCCATGTTATTTTGAACACCAAAGCTACATATGCTTATATAGGTAAAAACTCTATCATATTTTACATAGATTAAAATTTATATTTTTTTTACTAAAGAATAATCTACAATGTTCAATATGAATTAGGATTCACCGTCTTCATATATAAAATATATTTATAACGATTTATCTCCATATTGAACTTATAAATCTTAAATCAAACTCTAATATCATCATGATTTCCCTGCATCAATGTTTTACACCCAAAGAAAAAAAAAAAAAAAAACAATGAGTTCTAATTCATCTATGCAAAAGCATTCCTTATCTCTCCGGTGAATACTCGTATATCTCTTGAATTTGTCAAAGATTTTGGTTGAATTCATGTAAAATGCCTTTTTAGAGTTTTTTCTTAGATTAAAATGAACTACAATAGCATTGTTTGGTGTAAAAGTTGACCACAAAAGCATTTTCCCTGCACTGAACACCCATCACAAAGACTTCAATGTCTTGCGTCAGTTATTTTAATTACATTTCACCCAAAAACTATAATTATATCTTGTAAGCTTTTCAACATCAATGATTTCGGCTTCCATCTTTCTTGGCGAAATATAACTAGAAAAGAGTTAAAAGGGTTTGATGGATTAAAAAAAAAAAAAACAATAATAAGCAAACAAATCATCATAAATGGATTGGTTAAAATCACACATCAACAACAAGAACACAAGATCAGCCACAAAGACTCCCCACCGACACATTTGAAGGTGACTTTGACCATGTTGTCATATTTCATGTTTCTGATCCATCTTGGTCCTTCTCTTTCTCTTCTTTTCCATTGTTAGTGGAGTGCATATGGTTCTTGTTCTTGTGGGTCTTTATTTATTTATTTAATACATCATTTCAACACTTAAATGTTGAGGGGCCTACAACATGGCTTCAGAGTACTGCAACCATTAACTTTGGGCATGAGATCACCAATTTGACTCTTAAGAGTTCAATCTCTGCGTTGCTTTGTTGTTGCAATACAGTGTCAGTTTAATTATATTTCCACATCTAAAATAGTGCATATTAATTAATTAATTAATTAATTAAAATATAATTTAAAAGCTTGTCAATAATATAACTAATGAAAGTAAATATTTATAATTTGTGGTCCCATCCTAAAGTTGCCGTAGAAAGAAAACCACACAAAAAGAAAAAGGTTACGAAGGTGACTCCTTTAATTCTTTATAATTCCAAGAAATTTATTTGACTAAAGTGAAGTCAACATGCACATGATATAAAACTTTAGAAATATTAAATTAAAATAAGAGAATATTATGACCACAAAAAACTTCAAGGCTTTCGTGTCCCAAACAATCATATATTTCATTAGAAAGATTATTACAACATTTTGATTTAAATAGTATAAATCTTGTCGTTTAAAAACACATTCTAATTTTTATGGCTCATTTTTCAACATTCTAATTTGTTAAGTATTAAGGGTGCGTTTGATTCCAAAGGATAATTCTCTTTTTATTTTTGTTTTTATTTTTATATAAAACAAAAATTAGTAGTAAAAATATTTTTGGTATATGATAATAAAAATAATTTTAAAAAATATAACTTTAAAATAGTAGAAAAGAGAAAACAATTTAAAGATAATTTTATCATTTTCTATTATAACAAAGAAAGAATAAAAATGCGCAGCTTAATTTTATCCTACTAGAACTTGGATTTCAATCTGTAGATGAAAATATGCCGACATAGCGTAGGTTGTGGGGTTAAAATCTATGATTTTTTTTTTCTTCTGTGGAAAGAAAAAATTGGGTGAAAAGCCCAACAATGATTGAATTTTATGATGGGAAATTAACCAAGAGTAACAGAGAACATAGTTGTCAAACCCGATTCGAATATCGGCTTGGCCAAGGGTTAGATCATCGGATCATCGGTTCAACCATTGGATCATTGGTTGAACCATCAGTTCAATTATTTTAATATAAAATATATTTATATTAATACAAATTAATTTTTAATAAAAAAATCAAAATTAATATAATAATAAACTATAATATCTAATATTATAAAAAATCAATTCAAGTTGGACTGACCGATTTACGAATAAATCGGATGGATTGATCGAGTTGTTCAAGATCCCTTACATATCTGATTTTATGTTAGAACTGAATCAATTTGACTTTTGAGTCCTAATTCAATCGGTTCAACAAGTTAATTCGGTTTGATCCTGATAACTATGCTAAGAAAAAGCCAGTGGCATAGCCCTTATTTATCAAAAAAAAAAAAAAAAAAATTAAAATTAAAAATCTCTTGAAATATCCGAGACAAATATTGTGACACATTCCCTCCTTTTTCAGACTCTCTATTGCTAAAGGCCATACAGTAACATCAAGAGAGAGAGAGAGAGCTTCATCCAAAGCCATCAGCACCACATGTTTCCCATGGTAAACCTCCTGAGTCCTGCCCCCCGTTCCTTCTTGCACAGGGTGCGATCTCATGGTGCTTGCGGCCAAATTTATAACGTCCATAAAAATTTCTTTGCCACCTAAAATGGCCCCCACCACACAGAAACAAAATTCCACCACCACCATGACAGCCAGGTTTCCATAAAAAAAAAAAAAATCAACTCAATCAAGATTAAAATATACATTTGCTACTCAAATATTCACTCAAAATACATTTTCATTCTCAAACTTTTCATAATTATAATTTATTTTTTTATATTTAAAAAATATTTATTTCTGTTTTTTTTTCTCCCTACTCATATGATAGCTATTTTATCAATTATAATCGACTCTAAATAAATAGGTATTTGCAAAGTTAGACGGTAATAATTAAAACTTAAAAGTGTTAAGATCAAAAAGGATTTTTGGTTGAAGTTTGAGTATTAGAAGTATATTTTCGCCTTAAATCAACATATATTTCCAATATCCGGATATACGTACGAATGCGTTCAGAAGAATATTCGGGTAAGCTTACCAGAGAGAAACTGTAACCATTCCGATGTCGGCCGCTCTAGGCTATCCGAGCTTCTCCGCGGATTAACATAACACGGTGGAGCGCGATCTCACTGGCTTTATTTTTATTTCTGTCGGCCCTGCTCCTCTGGCATTCTTTTCTTGCTCCCTTTCCTTCGCTGCTGTTGGATTTTTTCCTCCAATTTTTTCTTTTTTCTTTTTTGGGTCAGATTGATTCAGTTCTTGTAGCGGAGAGAAGGAGGCTGATTATTATTTTTTTTGGATTTTCTGAGCTCAATATCTCTACAAATTATAAGCTTTCAGGAAAGAAAAGGTGAGTTTTTTCTCTATCATTTTTTTTTTTTTTGTTGGGCTTTTGGATTGGAATAGATTAAGGGGGGAGTTGGAGATGATGGGGATTCCGCCTGGGTTCCATGTGCGATTCCATTTTTTTTTCTTTTTTTTAATGAAGTGTTTGTTTGAGATTATAATAATTTAAAGGAGAGAGGTGAAGAAAGTGGATAGGAGCTTCCAGCCACCTTCTTTATCCAATCTCCGGCTTTTATTCCACTTATGGTCTGTCCGTCCTCGTTTCAGGAGATTATATCGAGTTTTCAGCGTTTCCACCTGTTGCGGGATCTCTTTTGATCTCAAAAATCTTAGCTTTCCGTAAATATTTGGCTGTTTTCTGATTCTATTCTCGGAGGATTTGTAAAGGTGGGATTTTGCTCGATTTTTGGTTCGTTGGTGGTTTGCTTGAGCCGGGGCTATTGCGGCAGCTGAGGAAGAGAGCGTTCGATGCGTTTCGGTTGTCGGTGAGGCTTATGTCATAAGATGCAGCAAGATCAGAGAAGAAAGGTGCAGTTTTTCTTCCATTTTCTTCTTCTTTTTGATGTACGTGGAATTTTTTTTCTTTCTGATTACCTGGTGGACGATTTCGGTCTTCCTTTCACTGTTCTCGGCTCGTTTTGTCTACTGTCTTCTTTTGTTGTCTTTGTGGACGTGTCAGTTTTTTGTGACGATCCACTTTGACTTGGCTAGCTTTTTCCCTTTTAGAGTATCTGTGCTGAAAATATGATGACTTTTTGTTCAAAGTCGTAAATCTTATTTTCATATGATGAACTACTACTCGTATAAAGAGGAGGAGAATCAAGAGTACGTGTGCAATTTCATTGTTTGAATTATTCTTTCTCCTGTAGCTTTTTTTTTTAAATTGTTTTCAAGTTTTGATGAGGACTTTTTGAGATTTTGATGTTTATCAGATTGGGGAGAAATTCTTGGTTACGTACTCAACTTTATGACATTTTGTATGTTTCGTCTCTCTGTAGAATTAGTAGCGATGAATTTAAAGATTAGATGGTGTGATACCTCTTGTATAACCATAAGACACGTGGTGATCTCATATTTGTGGATATTGGGATGCATTATCCATGGTCATCCAAGGATAATTTGGATGTGGAGTGCTGGCCTAGGAATAGACTTGTAACTTGCTGTTTCTCTAGTGACCACACTCCTGACAGCATTACAATTTTGATATGATGGTGCATGTTTGAAACATGTGCACTGAGTTCATTTTTATGTAGACTGGTTTATGTTAGAATAAGGATTGTTTTTGACTTCTTTCTATTGGATGAAAGAGCGGTAATTGTGCAGCTGCTTAATTGCTTGCTTTTCATAAGCTTTCATTTGTTTTGCCGACTTGTTTTATGTCATGTTTCATGCATGAAAAGTCCTAAAAATGGTGATTTCTAGATAGAGATACAAGGGATCTAATATAAGGATTGCAAATATATCCTTTGAGAGCACATTTTACCTTGATTAGGTAGATATCTTTTGGCAACTTCTCTGTTCCATGATTTTGGAAGCCTTGATGATGTTGCTCAGTATATTTCTTTGCATGTTCAAAGTTGATATCTTTATATGGCTTGACTGATTAGTCTGAGTCAAACTGGCTAGTAGTTCATCATAACTTTCATGTAATGATGGTGATTTGCCAATTAATCTGGAACTAAGAGTAGATGATGGTCTCTTTGATGGATTTTGTGCCTGAACTCTGTCAACGGTCTTTATATTGGAGTCTTTTTGGACAGTTGAATCCCTAGATGTCTGTGTAAACAGTATCTGATAGAGCATCATGCATTTGGTTGCATTTTATCCAGGTGTAAGCATTTGTATTTCTGTAATCATGGAGTATCTCATGGTGGCAGAAAATGGCTGATGAGAAAATGAGTATTCTGTTTGTATTTACTCTCCCTTTTATACATTCAAAATTGTAGTTGCTGCTTGTAGCCTCATGCTTATTGTATAGTGCCAACTGAAAAGCCCCATTCTGGAGCTGATGGCATTGATTATGCAGGCATCAGCAGAAGTAGACTTCTTCACAGCATATGGCGAGGGTAGCAGGTACAGGATAGAAGAAGTGATAGGGAAAGGTAGTTACGGTGTTGTTTGCTCAGCTCTTGATACCCATACTGGGGAAAAAGTTGCTATCAAGAAGATCAATGATATCTTTGAACATGTCTCTGATGCCACACGTATACTTCGTGAGATTAAGCTTCTCAGGCTCCTGCGTCATCCGGACATTGTGGAAATCAAGCACATATTGCTACCTCCATCGAGAAGGGAATTCAAAGACATCTATGTTGTATTTGAACTCATGGAGTCTGATTTACACCAGGTTATTAAGGCCAATGATGATTTGACTCCAGAACACTATCAATTTTTTCTTTATCAGCTTCTTCGAGGTTTAAAGTACATTCATACAGGTGACCGACATCTACTTTTCAGATGGTTTTGGACTTTATTTTCTATTTCATTTGCTTTTTTGGATGATGCACATGCTTACATACAGTGGATCTATTCTGTAAAGATTAGTAGTTGGGGATTGGGGGAATATAATGCAAGGATGACTATTCACAGTACAGGAAACACGATCTAATTAAGTACATATCTCTAAATCCAGAAGAATAATAGATGCGAATCAACCAGCATAAACTGATTTTTGCTCCATATGCTGGTTACAGGTTTACTATGACTCGTTTTGCATGCTTTTGTATGTCTTTTCTGAATTCTTTTTGTCCAATTATGTTGCCTTCATTATGATTACCCATAGGAGTATAGGGTTTGATTTAAGTTGAGTGGGGACTGGACATTTTATATGATTTTGACATTAGTAGCCAATTACAACCACTCTTCAGTCTTGCTTCTGCTCCTGTAGCTGCTTCGAGCTCCTTCATTGTTCTAATATCTTTCTTTTTCCTACATTTTTTTTTTCAAAATCAATATTTAATTATGACTTTGTCCTTTATTATTTCATCATTTTTGAATTACTGTATCATGCATTTTTGATAATACAACCATATGAATAAATTTTAATGTATCACTTAATTCTACACAAAAGCTACCTAAATGCTTCTGTGATCCTTTATATATGTATGTATGTATGTATGTATGTATAATGCTCTTTATTGCTATTCCCACACCTTTTCTCAACTCAGACTACTAAAACTGTGACAAAATGTCTAAAGGTGTTCATAGGTTATTCTTGTCGGGACTACTCAAATTAGTTAAGTATAGTTGTATTTTGGTGGGTGATAACACTCTTTTTCTTTGTATTTTTTCTCCCACCTCCTCCTCGGTGCCACATTATTGTTTCTTTCTTTTCTCTTTTTGGCCTTGATGCTATATTTTGTTTTTGTACTTTAGCATGCCAAACGTCAAAACACTAGTTAATGAATTTAGAGATACATGAGGTACATAATCATCTTGTTTGTCTGGATCATGGTTTTCCAACTTATATATTGCATTGGTTTTAATCCAACTTGGTCTTTTCTTAGTTCTAATTTTATTCTCATGCTTCCGTCCTCTATGAATTTGCAGCAAATGTTTTTCACAGGGATCTCAAACCCAAAAATATTTTAGCAAATTCTGACTGCAAGCTCAAGATATGTGATTTTGGACTTGCAAGGGTAGCCTTCAATGACACTCCCACTGCCATATTTTGGACGGTATTTTTCTTTTCAGTTAAATATGGACTGTAGTTTTATAGATAATATCCTTGGATCTCAATATTCATAGAAAAGTAGTAGTCTGGACAACTGAACTGACCTAATTATTTTTGTTTCTTTGTACAGGATTATGTTGCAACAAGATGGTATAGGGCACCTGAATTGTGCGGATCATTTTTTTCAAAGGTCTATTTATCCTCCATATTAATATGTATATAAAATAAATAAATGTTCTAATATTGCTTTTGGTGATATATACTTTATATGAACTACTAATTGAAGTTTTTTTTTTTTCCTTTCTGAATTTGCTTCATCTATACTCTATTATATATTCATAATATAGCCTCATTCTATATTTTAGTGGAAAACCTTTGAATGGTTTATGCTTCAATAGTTTCTTGCGAAAAGAATCACCTTATCATTTATAATATTAGAAATCAATGCTTTTCTCTTGTTGCATTATTGTCTCCAGTCTTGTTGAAGTATTTGTTATAAACCATGCATCATTTCTCTACTTGTATATTGTTTTCATGGAGTATTTGGAAAATTACTGCTGAAAAGCCGATAGCTATTTTAGGATAGTTTCTGATTCTGTAATCATTTAGGAAGAAAAATTAGTTGTGAAAATCCCTTGGTATGAGGATCTAGTGAAATCCCTTTGTACAGGGATCCACCCTTGATACGGAATCTAGTTAGGAATATAATATTTTAATTTTATTCTTTTCAATTTTTTGATTTCTATACATAATCAATGTAGAATGTATATATATTCAATATTGTGCATAATGAAATATAGAGTGAGAAAATTTCATTCCATGTTTCCTGACATGGTATCAGAGCCTTAGGGTTTCACACTTTTGGGATTTTTTTGGCCTTCATTGTCAAGTTTTTGCCTGCTTTTTCTTGGCCTTCATTGCCGACTTATTGTTGGCCTTCATTGCAGACATTTTTTTTCTTCTTCTTTGCGCCAGCCTTCATAGCTATCATTTTTTCATAGACTGCGATGTCTAAGATTCTTGAAATAATAAACCCCCTACTTCAAGCCGAGAATGGGTCAGCAGAGTGATCAAAAAATTCAGCAGTAAGGTTATCAAGTCTCGGTCTCATAGCCTTTTAGAGAGACTACTCCCGATCACTTTAATCAGGCCGAGATTGTGAAGCTTCGAAGGTTATTGGGGTCACTGGAGTAGCCTAGTGGCTCTTGTTCATTAGTAAGTCCCTTTCTCATGGATTACAAGCCTTGGACCGATTTATACAAGACACTTGGGCTATTACCTCAGGAGCCACAGATCACACGACACCTTTAGTCCATTTTTCAACATATTCATCTTGTTCTAGCAATAGAAAAATTGTTATTGCCGATGGTTTTGTTACCACGGTGGCTGATGTTGGTTATATTTAGTTGAGTCCATCCTTGTTGTTAAAAGATGTACTTCATATTCCTAAATTGTCCACTGGTCTTCTGTCTATTCACAAACTAACCTGTGATATAAACCATAATGTTTTGTTTTATCCTGCTTACTATGTATTTTAAGATCAAGTTTCAGGGAAGAAGATTGGGCTTGCTAAGGAAAAGGGCGGCCTCTACTATCTTGATGCATCAGTCATATACCTACTGTCAAGCATGTTTTCTCATAGTCTTATTTTTCTGTTTCAAATAATGATTTCAATTGGCGTCAACATTTTCGTTTTGGTCATCCTTCATTTACTATTTTAAAAACAATGTTCCCTTCTTTGTTTAAGGGTGTTAATGTTGAGGATTTTCATTGTGAGGTATGTGAATTTGCCAAACATAAAAGGGTTTCTTTTTCAATGAGCAATAATAGAAGTTCTTCTCCTTTTTATTTAATTCATACTGATATATGGGGTTCCTCTAGAATTCTCAATGTTACAGGAACTCGGTGGTTTGTTCTTTCATTGATGATTGCACTAGAGTCTTGTGAATTTTTCTTCTCAAACATAAATCCGATATGACCATTATCCTTCCAAACTTCATTACCATGATACATAACCAATTTGATGTCAAAGTAAAAAGGTCCAGTCTGATAATGCCAGGGATTGTTTTACTCAATTTCTTTCACTATATTTTCTACAAGAGGGATAGTTCATGAGTCATCCTGCATAGACACTCAACAGAATGGGGTTGCTGAGAGGAAAAATGGTCACTTGTCACAACTCGTACTTTGTTCTTCCAAAATCGCATTCCAAAATCATACTGGGGGAAGCTGTCTTACTGCAGCCCACATTATAAATCGATTACCCTCTAAAGTCTTGGGCAATCAAACCTCTATGCAACTCTTTTCTCAGTTTTATCCTAATATTTAAATCACAAATAATTTACTCCTCGAGTCTTTGGTTGTCCAGCTTTTGTTCATGTGTCCGCCATAACAGAGGTAAATTAGATCCACAAGCAATCAAGTGTATGTTTGTCGAGTATTCTCCAACACATGAAGGCTACAAAAGCTATCACCCACCTATACAGAAATTTTATATCTCTATTGATGTTACTTTTGAGGAAGGCCGGTCTTTTTTCTTTCAGCCTTATCTTCAGAGGGAGTCTAGTTCTATTGGGGAAGATAAGGCAAAGATATGCTATTCCTTGATCTACCCATCTCATAACCTTACTCATCTTAGTCCAAATCATCTTCAAAGGAGCATCCCTGCAGCCCGAATTGTCCCCATAAGAACCAAACCTTAAAACAGTTGAAACAGTCCCTATTAATGACAAGCTTGACGCTAGGAGGTATGTACAGGTGTACTCGAGAAGGAGAGATCCGGAACCTGATCTTGTGCAAGTTCAGAACTCAACTTCTACGCTTGGAAAAGAGATGCACAAACCCAATTTTCATCAGATCATGATTTACCTATTGTCTTAAGGAACAAAAGAGTGCACTAAACATCCAAGGTATCCATTGGCTTAATCAGTGTCTTTTCATAGATTTCTTTCTCACAAAGTTTCTAGCCAACTTAAACACCATCCCAATTCCTAAAGGATCTGAGGCTTTATCTAATGAGAAGTGGAGAGAAGCTATGAGAGTAGAGATGGAGGCACTTGAAAAACACAACGTGAAAAATTATAGAGTTTCCATAAAATAAAAGAGCAATGGGATGCAAATGGGTGTTTGCCGTGAAGTACAGATCATACGGGTTTCTAGAAAGATACAAAGTAAGGTTGGTTGCTAAGGGCTACACACAAACCTATGGAGTGGACTATCAAGAGATATTTGCATCATGGGCTAAGATGAATACAGTAAGGGTTCTATTGTCCTTGGCCGCAAATTTCAATTGGGATTTATAACAGCTTAATGCGAAGAATGCCTTTCTTCATGGTGACTTAGAGGAAGAGATATACATGGAGGTTCCACCAGGCTTTGGAGAAGAGATCAAAAGGAACAAGGTTTGCAAACTGAAAAAGGCATTATATGGACTCAAGTAGTTTTCGAAAGCTTGGTTTGGTAGGTTTACAAAGGTCATGCTCAATACCGGGTATAAGTAGAGTCAAGGTGATTATACATTATTCGTCAACACATGGCTTTAGGGGAGTTACTGCTCTTCTGGTGTATATTGATGACATAATTGTTACTGGGAATGATAAGAAAGAAAAGGAGGCCTTGAAAAACTGCTTGGCAAAGGAATTTGAGATCAAAGATGTGGGGGTGGTTGAAATACTTTCTTGGGATAGAAGTAGCTCAATCTCGGCAAGGTATCTTCATTTTCCAACAAAAGTATGTGGTTGACCTCTTCAAGAAATTTGGTAAATTAGCTTGTAAACCTACTTCAACTTCGATTGATCTCAATCACAAACTTGGAGAGGCCACTGATGATAAGGCGGTAGACAAGGAAGGGTTCCAGAAATTGATTGGGAAGCTAATATATTGGCATACGCTCGGCGAGACATTGCCTATGTTGTAAGTGTAATTAGTCAATTTATGCACAAACCTAAAGAAGTTCACCTACAAGCTGCAAACCGGATACTCCACTACTGAAAGCTAATCCAAGAAAAAAAAATTATTTAAGAAAGGTGAGGGGCTGATTCTTGAAACTTACACTGATGTAGACTATGCAGGATTTTCGGTTGATAGACGTTCCACAACAAGTTATTTTACGTTTTTAGGTGGTAATTTGGTTACGTGGAGTAAAACAAAATATGGTAGTTCGGTCAAGTGCAGAAGCAGAGTTTAGGCTATGGCTCAAGGTGTGTGTGAGCTATTGTGGTTGAAGATTATCCTTAAAGATCTCAAGATAAAGTGAGAGGAGCTTATGAGACTATACTGCAACATAAGTCAGTTATTAATATTGCTCATAATCCGGTACAACATGACAGGACAAAACACATCGAGATTGATAACACTTTATAAAGGAGAAGTTAGACAACAAGTTGATTTGTACTCCTTATGTGCCTACAAAGGAGCAACTTGCGGATGTGTTTACAAAGGAACTTAATGGTCATGATTTTTCAACGATTATATTTAAGTTGAGAATGGATGATATCTATTCACCAGCTTGAGGGGAGTGTTGGAAAGCCAACTATTTTAAGATAGTTTCTGGTTTTGTAATCATTAGGAAGGAAAATTAGTTGTGAAAATTCCTTGATATGGGAATTCAATGAAATCCTTTGATACGGGATCTGGTTAGGAATAGAATAATTTAGTTTTATTCTTTTCATTTTTTTATTTTTATACATAGTCAATGTACAATGTATATATACTCATTATTGTGCATAATAAAATATAAATGAGAGAATTTTATTCCACGTTTCCTGACAATTACTAGATAACTCAGGCAAAAAAAGATTGATTATAACGGGCCCTGTTTCTGGTTATAGTGATTATAATGGAGTATAACAAGAAAATCTTAGGGGAAGTGCTGAGGATGATAGAATATTGATGATACACTAGTAGACGCTTGACATGGTTGCAATAAGGTTGCATATTATAGGCTGTGGATATTCTAAGTTTTTAATAGGATTGAAGCAACACTGTGACCTAAAATTTTGTTCACAGGCAAGCCTATGTGCATCTGTTAGGTATCCCCAACTGTTTGATACCTTAACGTCAAAAAATCTGCATAAGAAAACATTTCCCTACCATACAAATTATAAAAATCAAAATAAAAAAATTATGGAATATGCTGGTCAGTACATTAAAAAAACAAAGGGCCATAGTAACATCAAAGAAAACTAAACTTAAATTTGCACATTAATAGCATTAAAGAAAAAGATAAAGCCATAAATAGGTGTGCTTCACTAGAAAATCTGGACACTTTAGTAACATTGTTAAGTGGTCATGAGTTGAGAGTTCAAGTGATCAAATAAATTTTTTTTTTTTTCAAGATTCTTGAAAAAAGGACCAAGTATCAGCACTTTTAGTTGATGTAAACAGGACACTGTGTTAGGAGTGTTATCAAGTGTTGAGTTGCATCCAAATACCTAGAAGTGTTGGCTCTTGAAAACCCTCAAAAATAGAACTATGCAGGTGGCAGCTGAAAATACATCTTTGAGATGAGGCCAACAATGGATATACTCATTGAGTTGCTTGCAAAATTATAGGTGAGATTAAAAAACTAATTGAACTGCTTTTCTGGAATAAAGGGTCAGACAGGGAACCATCTTTCATACATTGTGATAATGTTTTGAGAACTAAAGTTTTAAATCCCATGGGATGGGCCTATTCTAGTTTTTTATAGGATGGGACGTGCTGCTTTCTTGTCCCATCTTGACATTTGGGATGGGAGATGCCCTAAGACATGCCAATCATGATGTTGGGAAGATGATGGGATGGTTTTGTTCCAACACTTTAGAAGCTAACTTATGCTGGCATCCCATGAGACTTTCTGCCAGGATTTGAAACCAGATTGAGAACTATGGAGATTGAGCTATCAAAAGATCGTTTAAGTTTTATGAGGCAAATCATGAAACAAGTTGCTGAAAAGATCTGCATTGGGCAATTGACATGGGCTCAATTCACTAATGCTAAATATCAAGATAATGAAACCACTGCAAATCTGAAGTGGTTGGGTGCATGTCTGGAGAAGCAGTGATATAGGATTTACTGAACAATTAAGAGATTTAAATAGTTTATTGAGGACGGAAATAAGATTGCTGTGGTTCAGGATCCATGGGTTACTAATGGACTGCTGGTTCAGTTGTTTAGGTGCATATCCAACACCACTGCTGTGGGTAGCTTTATAGAGCTAATGAGCAGCTAGATCGACGTAATAATTGGCAAAAGAAAGACTCTTTTGCCATTTCACTACGAGAAAGTTACTGTACTTGCAAATGTCAGAGGCCTCGGTATGGTAACATGTTGAAAATGGCAAAAGGTGACATGGATTGGTCATCATAAATCAGATGCAATGGGGGAAGAGAATTCTCAGAATCTTTTTGATTGTGAACGTATAATGGTGTTTCCTGTGATTCCTTGAGCCAGAGTGTACTATTGGAAAGGGGATAGACTAGATTGCCAAAATTTTGTGACTGTTTCCTTTGCTTTGCGATTGTGTATTTTCAAGATTCTGGGTGGAACCTGAAGATGCTAGCCATGCATTATTTAATTACTTAAGATCTAGAAGAGTATGGGAAGTTTTGATTGATATTGACCTTAAAACAAACACCAACAGGTTGGGATGATTTGGTCTGGGTTAACTATTTTCATATGCTTACTAATTTGATTCTTGTCATCTTTTCTTTACGGAGTTCATGGTCACGAAGAAGAAAATGGGGTTCTGAGCAGAAATTAAGATTAAGAATAAGAAAACCATGGTTTTGAGTGCTGGCCTGTGCCATCCGATGCACATCATGCCAAACCAATACTGATTCCTGGCATGGCATCTATTAAATGTCATCAATAACAAAAGGCTTTTTAAATTCCTTATTTATTTTGTTTTATTTTGCTTATTGTTTTAACGTTGGAATGCTAGGCACATGTGCCTTGTGCCACCAGCATTTAAAATCCTTGTTTAAAACAGTGATGTAAATAAGAAGACAAGATTTGAAAGGACCAGAAGAACTGAAGATTTGATGCAATCTGCGGACAGAAAATGCTTGTGGGTGGTTAACTGAAAATGAAGATTGATACCTTTGTAGTGGAAACCCAAACAAAGCTGGTTTTGAATTGATTGCTAGAAATTAAAGAGGTCAATTTATCGGCTGTATTTGAAAACTAGGATTTGTTGAGTACCTTTTACATAGTTATGAAGATATGGCCCCACTTTATGGGCCAACTTATGATGAAAAAGGGGCTGTGATGCGGGCTATATTCTTGCATAAGGGTGATATATCATGAGAAACCTTGGTGGTTTCAATGGATTTCATGATCTTGCATTAATTTGGTGGATTTGTGACTGCAATTTTCCTTTGAGCATTATTATAGGGGTGGACGGTTGTAAGCTTGCAATAAAGAAGGGAGCTTATGCTGTGGTCCTTCATGTGAAGTGTTAGAAATTGGGATTTTTTTTCTTTTAATGTGCATTTCTGTTCTTTCTTTCTTTCTTTGGTGTAGTTGGTGCATCATGTTGATGGAAATGTTGATTGTTTTCCCTGACCTGTGAAATACTTATTGGTTGCGGAATGTCATGAAATATTTGCTAGTAATATCTCAGTAGTTGTAAACTTTTCTTGGTGTTGCAATTGCTTTCTACAATAGCTGGTGTTCTAATTATCACGATAATGTGAGAGAAAAGTGAAGAATTATACTTCATACATGAACGATTTTATGCTCTTTTTGCTACATTAACCTATGAATAGGTACTTTGATTATCCCATTAATTTATAAAATTTGACTATTTCTATCTCCTTAAGTTCATGGAAGCATCTATATATCTACTTAATTTATTTTACCATCTGAATCTGTTGCAGTATACACCAGCAATAGATATCTGGAGTATTGGCTGTATCTTTGCCGAATTGTTAACTGGGAAGCCTCTTTTTCCTGGAAAGAATGTGGTCCACCAATTGGATGTAATAACAGATATGTTGGGAACACCTGCTGCAGAAGCCATTGCCAGGGTCTGCGTCACTTCACAAAAACCTTTTCGATGTCCTTTTAGTTTGTTATAGTATATGTGGCTATATTAAACCCTTATTTACTTTCTGCAGGTGCGTAATGAGAAAGCCAGACGATATTTAAGCAGCATGCGCAGGAAAAGGCCTGTACTTTTTTCTCAGAAGTTTCCAAATGCTGACTCACTTGCTCTGCGTTTGTTAGAGAGGATGCTAGCTTTTGAACCCAAGGATCGCCCAACTGCTGAGGAGGTGCAGTTAGTAGACTTCAACTTGATGACTATACTAGAAATGGAACCTTCTGTTTCTCCTTTACATTGTATATAAATATGATTTCTCCATCTAAAGAAGCTGAGTTTTGCCACAAGGTGTCAGGCTTTGGCCGATCCCTATTTCAGGACTATAGCCAAGGTTGAGAGGGAACCTTCTGCTCAGCCAGTTACGAAAATGGAGTTTGAATTTGAGAGAAGAAGGATAACAAAGGAAGATATAAGAGAGCTCATATATAGAGAAATTCTTGAGTATCATCCCAAGCTGAGGAAAGAGTTCTTGGAAGGGGCAGAGTCAACTAGTTTCATGTATCCAAGGTAGCTATCATGACCAAGCCCTAAAACATGGGGACTATTGAGTCCTGATTCTTGGTTTCACTTCCTTTGCGATCACAATTACTGAAATACATCCTGGAGGCTGGTGTTAGCTTGGAGTTAGCATATGGTTTTCCATAATGAAATTCTAATAGGTGTCTGCATTTACTACTTGTATACCTATTCTGAACTTTGGATGCTCTGAACCTGGTTCATGGGTGTGACTGAGCTGAACTTTGTGAGCCGTTTGTGCTCTAAATCGGCTTGTTTACAATCAAGTCAGTCTCTAGCTCAGCTTAATGATAATTTGATCCTAACTCCCTAGTTTAAGGTTGACTCAATTAATTTCAGGTGGAACTCAGGCTGTTAGCAAGCAGTTCACTGGCAAGAGCTAGCACCACACTATGGCTTTTAATATATTCTTTGACCATCTTGCAACCATTAGATCCCAAATGAACTTACAATGGTTGTAACACTTTGATTTGTTTGCTGAACTATATTGATCTCAAATTGTTCTTAAATAGTAAAATATATTTTAAGCAATAATTTAGCTGAACATGAATGTACATGCATGTTGGCATGCAGACATTCTCATGCACACACATATAATGGAGTCAAATATGAGAGGGCTTGGCAATTCTCAAGCCCAGGTTGAAATCAGTTTGTGTTTGGGGCCACTTGCTTCTGTATCCATTGCTGCACCAACTTGTGGTTTTGGCAACAAAATTATGGACATGATTGATGACATTTCTTTTACTAGTATTTAATAGTTGTTTCAGACATCAAAACACTTTTTATGCTTGATCTTGAATTCATATAATACCTAAAACCAAGTTTTGTCATACCGATATCGAATATGAGACTTGGTATAAGGGGTGGATTCCGAGTGTTGGTATGCTGAACCGATCCCTCTATTAGGTGCACTAACACTACCAATATGATGTCCAGTATTGAGATTGCAAATTTTACCTAGGACCTAGATTATTAGGTTGCAATTGTGCAAACTAAATTGTAAAACTAAAATTGTCCTAGAGAAGTATTCCCTCAATCCTTAATTCAAAGTATGCTTTGCACGGTGGCATTCAACAGTTTTACTATACCATTGGTTTCAATCACCTTGTTCACAACAACAGTGTAGTGCTATTGCACCCAAATATATCTTAATATTTGTTGCCCAAGGTTTTAGCTACTGGTGGTGCTGGGGGGTATTTAACATGTCAGGCTAGGTCTGGCACCCAGCATAGGTTCGAATGACACCTACTAAATTATTTTTTATGTTTTTATTTTTTGCTTTGGTATGGGCAAACAGCATGGCATGTGTCATGTTGGCAGGATGGCCATTGGATTTAATTACCTTGTTGCCATCAAATAATGCGTTGAAAACATGTAATTCCCTTTTTTTTCTGGTTCAATCTTCTTTCTAAGTCATCAGTCTTGCCAAAAATTTTCAAATTTAAATTCAAACTGATTTTGTTTACAGTGCTGTCGATCACTTCAAGAAGCAGTTTGCTTACCTTGAAGAGAACTATGGATATGGTGCTACTGTTGCCCCACCTGAGAGGCAACATGCTTCATTACCCAGGTATGTGATACTTGTTTTTGTGCTTGAATATAGTCAAAGGGATCTGTTTCTATATGTATGTGCAACTGATTCAGCTTTTGTATGCATAGGCCTTGTGTTTTTTACTCAGATAACAAGATGCAGAACTCAATAGACATTATAGAAGATTCTTCTAAATGTTTAATCAAGGAAGCTGAGAAGCCAAAGCCAGAGAATTGCACAGTTCCTATGACAAGGGTTCCACTTCAGGTTCCCCAAAGGGTCCAAGGTAAATAATGGAGTTCTCTTACAATTTCTCTGCAGCGAGCAGAAATTTTGACTCTATTTCAATACTTAGATATGTAATTTCAGTTAATGGGTAGCATTTCATCTTATTGGCTGTGAAAGTAAAGATGATCTGGACATGCTTTATCATTAGGCATGTTAAAAATGTTCAACTGGGAACGTGCTCTCTAAAATAATAAATAGATTTTTTTCTTAAAGCATGTGAATGCCAAGAATAATTCTTCCTCCATCAAAGAGGTGAAGCTAGAAAGTGATTTAAGTGTCATATAGCTGTCCACTTGACCTGGAAGGGCTAACCATGGAACATTGAAACAACCACCAATATATGCACCTTTGAATGAGAAGTGAACTCTAATAGAAGGAGCTATGCAAATGAATTCCTCCTTCTTGCACTGCAATCAAGTACAACTAGTACTAACCCATGGTGCCCCTTCTATATGACTTTTGCCTTGTATGATCCTCCTTTTACATTACCCTGTGATTTGAGTAGGTCTTTTTATCAGTGCAATTTGTTGTCATTAATTTACTTCCATTGATTTACTTGTTCATACCCTCTTAGTTTATACCTTCTTAGTTCTGAATCATGTTCCTTTTAGCACCAGCCAACTTGAATTTTATTTATATAATATTACCATTAAGTCTTTATTGTATGCTTCTGTGATGTAGCATCCCCATAGCGCTCCTTTCATATCATCTTGCTTATTCTAGTCTTTGAACCTGACATATATTGTTGAGCCATTCCTCAACTTACAACAACTTAAGCTTTGGGGCCAAATGGTAGTTAACATGGTATTAGACCTATTGATTTCTGAAGGTCAGGGCTTCAATATGTGAAAATAATAGGTGCCTTATCCTTGCAGATTATTCGCAAAACTGTATTCCATGTTCTCTTTTCTAGTTTGGCCATATTTTAGCCCAACTCATTAAATTTGTCCAATAACTCCAATTTGAAGCATTAAAAAAAAATTCTAATTTGGAGTAATATCTACTCTAGTCTAATCCATTTATGTCAGTCCACAAACAGCGTATACCATGTGGTTTGTTCTCTGGTAATATCTGCTGAGACATCTACTATTGCTCACGGGGGCAACAAGAACTTTACATGAGAGGTTGTTAATGCAAAAAAGTTGCAACTTTTTAGCAGATTGGATTGGAGAGTTGCTGTTGAAATAGCAGTTATCTTCTATGTTGGTTCATATTTTGGGTAAATCTTTTTTTTCTTTTTTTTGATTAAGTAATTCTCCCAATTATTTCACCTGTAGTAAAAAGTAGTCCATTATGTACACCATCATCTTATGTACATTTTTTGAGGAAAAAAGAAGAATAGATGCAAACATTTTATGCACACCGTCTTATATCTTTCTTCTTTTCCCTTCTTGATGATCTCCTTTTTCTTCCTCTATCTCTTGCTCTCTAATATTAACAATACTGATCTTTTTTAATGTTGCTGGTTCATTGGACAAGAAAAGATGCATGAAACAATGTTTTCTAGTTAATCATGTTGCTTTGAGATATTGTGACATGCTTAAGAAACATATGGAGATAAACATACTAAGAAATCTTAAATTTGTCCAGGAGTATAGATATTACAGTGCCTCAAATTCACAAAACATGATTTTTTAATGTTTGTTCCTTATCAGCTTACTTTCAGAAAATAGATCTTATGGAGAAGTTTTCCTTTGCATATGTCTAATATGCATAGTCTTTCTGATGATGTTATGGATGAAAAAGAGTTGTGCATGTGTATCTTGTCTCTTCATTTGTTGCTTAGGAGTATGAGGTAGTGGGAGCATGCAATTTGTTGTGGATTCTGGTCTCTAACTGTATGATGCTGACTCTTTTCAAACACTTACATGTCACCTTTGGGAATTATCATGACTATATTTTTCTTCTATTACTGTCGTTGGGGGCAAAATCTTGAATTAAATTTATTCACAAATGGCATTGATGCATCTGACAACTCAGAAAGCAAGTTTATGTTGTAGAATTACCATCTCAGACCAAAAGTTGTTACTTGGATCCACTAAATAATGAGCTCATAGTTTAAATGGAATTTTCCAGTTTTACTGTGTTGCTGCAATATCCAGCTATACTTTGCTTTGCTTGACAGGAGCAAAATCATTTTGCTTTGCTTTTCTTGACAGGAGCTGCAGCAAGGCCTGGCAAAGTTGTTGGATCTTTGTTGCATTACAACAACTGCACAACCTCAGGTTCTGAACTGTATGAACAACGAAGGGCTACCAGAAATCCTGCCATTCCAGCACAATATGCATCTTCATATCCCAGAAGGAACCCAAGCTGTAAGAGTGAAAGAGGAGATGGTGGAAGTGAAGGAGCCAATATTGTGCAGCCAAAGCCTTATGTTACAAGTAAAGTAGCTGCAGCTCATGCTGGTCCTAGCAATCATTGGTAATTGGTTCATCGACAAAATTGCAATTGATTCACATGCTATGACATCGTCTCTTTAGATGTCTCAGCCAGTTTGGTGGTTATTATATTCAATAATGTTCCTTCATTGTCAACTGTACAGATTTACTATTGAAAGATGAACTTTCATTTGATTTCACCAGTGTCAGACAGGGGAGTTGGAGATTGAAAGGTTACAAAGGCTGTCTTTCCATGATGGGAAGTATTTGGCCTGGCCGAGAAGGTTGGAATATAGCTTATCGACCTGACTGTTGTTGTTGTTGCTCAGTAGGTGTCAAAGTTTGGAGTATTGAAGGCAGTTCCAACACTATATGATGACAAGGTGGGCTAGAGTGGACCATAAAAATTATTAGTCTTCAAACTTTATTCGAGTCGAATGATCAGGACACCATATTTGTTGTATTATCTTGTATTTATGCTACTAGAAGCTGTTGCCACACTTAAGCCTGTAGAAATTAACATTGTATTTTGTCATCTGCCATTTGTCACTCTCTTTGCATTTGAAACTATTGAGAACTAGAACATGCTTCACTTGGACAGCATTGTATTGGCAACCTTGCAGTGCTTAAGGACTCCCTAGCTCGGAATGCTTTGACAGATAACCTCCAACACTTGGAATGCTTTATGAGGTGGATGCAGCTGCCATATTTGAGGACATCCCTTGTGTGGAACAGGAGAAATAGCTAGGCAGCAAGCATTTCAAGAGGTAGCAGTGAAACTCTCTTTTGACCAGGGAATTGTTAAAGCCTTGTGCCTGGTTAGGCTTGGGAACCTCTTCAGCATTAATTTACCTCATTTATCATAAAAGGGCAGCTTAGGGTACGAGGTTTCCGCCATTTCAAAGCCTGCGAAAGGCTAGATATACAGTCTTATTGTCATGTGGAGAGAGAGACTGATTTCGTGTTTCAAATTTATGAAATATGATTTGTGGTAGTGTCTTGAGATATTGGGAAGGGTTTGAAGCTACAACTGCATGTATTTTCTAAGTGCATGATAATGTTCTTTAATAAATATTTGAGCTACTTGGAATCACATGTTGCAGCTCCAATGCCATAACGAAAATTTCTATCCAGTTTCTCACTTCTGCATTACATCATGGTTCGACAGAATTTATCCAATCTGATCACCTCTGTTCTGTGTTGTTTCTTCTTCATGGAAGGCACTACAAACGGATGGTTGGTGCAAGCGCATATGCGGTGCAAATACCATGGTTTCTGGTGGACAATATAAAGGGTAAAGGATGCTAGGCTGCTAGACCAATGTAAATTCAGTCCATGAAACTCTGGTAAATTCATAAGCATAGCAAGCTCAATGACACAAAGAAACCACAATGGTACAAGTCGCAGACGCAGGTGCCCAGCTAACATAGATTACGCTTCATCTTCTGAGAACTAAGATTATGGGTGCTAGAGACAAAGCATAAAAAATGGCACATTATGAAAGAATGCTTCCAAAACCTTTCAAGAATCTCTCTCATTTGCTGACAAAAATCTGATGTGAAGGCGGGCACGATCGCCTCGAATCCAAGAGAGCAACAATGAATGCCTAGAAGTCTTCACGATCCAATTCGGAAAACATAATTTTCAGATCCATCTTGAAGACTTGACATGACAGAAGCCTTCTGATAGTCTCCTACTCTTTTTTCAAAAAAATTGGCCTTTCCCCTAATTGCACACGAGAAAAAAGAGAGGAAAAGATTAAACATAATCCTGCTGCATCATGAAGCTGTAGTGCAATAAAGCTCATGACTTCCAATAAGACATTCACAGATAGTGCCAGAGCAAAACACACACACTCTATCTGTTGCATTGCCAAAAAAAAAAAGCAGGGTTGGTACCTTGCTCTCCAAATCTACATATGCGCATAGATTGTTAGATCTAGGAGAGTTTTATCCTCTAAACCAGGCATTGAAATTATGCCGGTACTACATCTACAATCTATGCTAGCCCACAAATGCATTTTAATCTATGAAAAAGCAAATGAAATGATTTAACAAGGGTGTACCACAGATCCAGCACATATGTAGGATTATCTATGCACACATCCACAAGCAACGGGATCACAAGGGCACCAGTGGAAAAACTAAGAAATTTATAGGATGTGATCATAGCAATCCTAGGAAGTCACGAAACTAATTAGATGATCATTGGTTAACACCTCATCTTTTTTCTTTTCTCTTTTTTTAAAGAATATTGTGGTCGTTCGTCACTACTCAGGTTCAAACCTGCGACCTCTCATTTGGAGAGCAAGGTACCATCCAGCTGAGCCAACAGCTGTTGGTGACCACATCTCTAATCTAAGGACACCATTCATAGGGAAAGTTGTTCCAAATTGACACTATAGATAAACCATACTTACTGCAGGGATATAAACTCCATCCAGTCGAATGGGTTATCCTCATTGTACTTTCTTGGGCACCCCAAAGCAACCTAGAAAATTAGCAGACAATGAAGTTAAATCTGCCAAAGAAGTTTATGTCAGTAGACTGCAACAATGTGAGCAGATTTACCAATAGACGATCTGCGACAAATTTTATGTATTGACTCATAAGATCTGAATTCATCCCTATTAATGCACAGGGAAGAGCATCACAAACAAACTCAGTTTCAATGTCCACAGCATCATCAACAATCTGGTGCACCTTCTGCCAACTTAGACGCTTAAGCAACAAGCTGCAAAGTTAGAAATGTCAGAGACTCAAGCATTTAAATCCTACAATCATATGGAAACCATCATGGAATCAAGTTGTCAACAATCCAAGAAGTTATGGGAAAGGGTGATGAAACAAAGAAAATGGACACCATTCTCAAATGATCAATTTGGTTTTATACCAACAAGGTCAACAAAAAATGTTATTTTCTTCAACAACTAATAAAATTTTAAAAAATAGAGAAAGTCTACAAATGGTATTAAGCAACATTAACAAAGATTAACATACGACACCAAGAAAGATGTGAATTAGTAATATCTTACTAGAACCAAGGGCATGCATGCTAGAATGATCACAAGTATTGCAAGTTCTGTGGTCGCAGGAGCATTTCTGGTCAGGCTCGGCTTATGCCAAGGATAAGCAGTAGGCTCATCTCTTTTTATGCTAGTCATAGATGAATTTACAACCAAAATTTTGAAGGATGAATTATGGTGTATTCTATTTGTAGATGATATACTGTTCAATGACAAGAAAAAGACAAGGTTGAATGCTAATTAACAGAAGAAGGCCTTAAACAATGGTTTTCTTTGAAAAAAAAACCAGACGGATGAAAGAAGTAGGGGTACAATTTTAAGAAAATAGAGATGAAAGTAGGTCCCAGCCAATATTGAAACAGATGCCATAGAGTGACTGGTTTTTAGTCTAAGATGTGCTATGCAAGAGAATGGATAGAAAATGAATGCATATATAATGGAGTCAAAGTAGGATGGATGTTGTGGAGAGTGCTTTAGAGGTGCCATGTGATTAATGCATATCTTGGCCACTTAAGGGAGAATTATATTGATTAATAATAAGATCTAAAATGTTGCAAAGCTCAAAATGTAGCGCAATAAAGTTCAGCAAGGTGAATGCAACGAAACTGAGAAATGTTGAGACCCATGTGGTATAAGCAAGAAGGACAGCATGCAGAACAAGTATATAAGAGAAGTTGTGGTGCCACATCAATTGAGGAGTAACTAATAGAATATTGTGCGCCACATCAATTGAGGACCAAGTAATATTGTACTGTCACAGGAAATTGCAATGACAGAAGGTTAGCCCTAAAATAATATGAACAGAATTAATGGGAAAACATTATGAAAAGATTGTGATGACACCAGAGATAACCCTTGATGGGAACAATTGGTGATTTAGGTTTTATTTATAAAACCAATCCCAAATGATTAGAGCAAGGCTTCATGGTGATGTTAGGCTATGAAATTGCTAGTAATTAACATGTTTAAAGGAAGATAAAATAGTTTAGATTGATTTCAACTTTCTCTGTGATATTTTCTTGGTGTGGCTTGATTTGACCATTTGTTAATAGTTTAGATTAATCCCAACTTTCTCTATGATATCTTCTTGGTTTGGTTTGATCTGACCATTTGTTATCTAGACAATATAACAAGTGTAGGAGAATTAAAACCTCCAACTCAGCATAGTAATATATCAGTAAGGTACAAATAAAAATCTAACCTGTACAAAAGGCAAGCAAAATCACAATGGAGACCCTCATCCCTTGAGATAAGTTCATTTGAGAAGGTCAATCCTGGCATAAGGCCCCTCTTCTTTAGCCAAAATATGGCACAGAAACTGACAAGAGAAGGAAATGGCACTTGTAGACTTTTCTGAGAGAATTTTAAAAAATATATCTAAAAATAACTACTTTTTGAAAAATCCAACCTTCCAGAGAAAAAGATCCCCTCAACGCATGCAAAGGCCACAAGCCTCTCTGCAAATGATGTGGAGCTGCACAATAATAGGTGGTATGAAATCAATATCCAGAGGACACATTTCTTCAATATATTGCTCCCAGTACATGTACGTCTTCCAGAATTGCCAATTAGACATGTAGTTATAATGGTTGACTTGAGAAAGGAAAAGGTGGACAGACGTGTTCCAAAAACAATACGAATATGCAGGACAATAGAATCCTATATAAATTGAAAAAGTTAAAACAAACTATGTTATACAAATAACAAATGCAATTAAAACAAGTGACAAAACATAATATGGATTTATTCTTATATGTTATGGTCAAAGATACATTCACTAAAGGGACAAACATAAAGCAGCATCTGAAGTTGAGGAGATGAATCAAGTGACAGTCTTACAACTTAGACACACAAAGAGACTATTTCTTTTCGTCAAAGAAAAGGAAAAAAGTAATAGCCAATTAAATGACCCAAATGATATTAGAGTCAACTCTAGGGACTGCTTTGTTCCTCCCCCACCCCCCAAATAAATAAATAAATAAATAAATAAAGGATAAAAACAAAACATTCTTAAAAACAAATATGAAAACAAGATCATGCTCCCGGACTTATACCGGTAGTCAAGTCAAACATCAACATGTCCATCCTTATTTTCCCCAAAACAAGTAATCAAACAACTAACATTTGATCATTTCAAGACATTTGACTTCTAAGAGTGTATTGATAAGCAATGATCTAAGCTGAAACTCAAGCTAGTCCATGAATAATGTTGTACAACTGTAGATGATAAAACTTAAACATAGGGAACAAATAAACAAACATATTTTTGAATCAGAGTTCAACTTATGGATGCCGACCCCATGTAGTGGGAAAAGGCTTAGATGAGTTGAGTTGAGTTCAACTTATGGATCACCAATAAAACACATTTTTTGGCTGCATTTTGTTTTGAACATTGTTATGCCCCCAACAAGCTAGAGAAGTACCTTGATATAGAGTAAAAAAATACAAAAAGAAAAAAACAAAGTCAGAAGCGCATCTTTTTTGGCTGTATTTTATTTTGAACCCCATTATGTCCCCAACCATCTAGAGAGGATCTTTGATAAGAACAAACATGAAGAATATAATAGGAATGCCATTAGATAGCCTGAAAGGCTTGATCTCGAAGTTTTAAATAATGATGCAACACATTTAAATCACTAGATTAGGTGATAAACTTCTAACCAAGTCAAAACAAAGCCATCTCTGTTCTTCTTGTTTTGTCAACAGCATGCCTTGAAAAGTATAAACAGTCCCAATTTTAGATTCATACTCTCATCCTAGCATTGGTGATTCCTCCTCCTCATGCAGCAAACAGCAATGTATCTGAGATAGCGCATAATTGAATTTGTTAACCCTTTATACCGTGTTCATGATCCCTTGGTAATTCAAGGATAGAGTGAAAAAGGAATGACAAATTGAAGATTTGTTTTTAAGAGGGGAAGGGAGGGGGGGGAGAGAGAGAGAGAGAGAGAGAGAGAGAGCCACCACCAGATGGGTCGGGGAGGGTGTTGGTTGGGTTCCTCTCTTAATGCTCCTATAAGTTACCATGAATATATAATCACATCAGTGCAGCCATAATACAACTCCGGGAAGAATAATCTGGCCCCTAGCCTTCTATATCCTTAACTTAATGGCAATGCGTCAAAATCTATGAAGGTTCACATTAGCATAGAGCCAGTTAAACATTATCCACCTGCATGGTTGCAATGGGATGCCATAAATAATGCCAACTTGTACGTGCACATGATTGGGGTTGAATAATATGAAACAGCCACCTTCCTAGACATGTTATCTCCATGGCAAATGTACACATAAAATATGATCCTCAGCAATTGGCTTGAGCTTCAAATAGAAGACTGCTGCTATCTCAATGCCTATTAAATTGAAGCTCACTCCATAAGCTCTCACTAGATATGGAAAGATCAACATTAAATCTATAGATGATGCAAATTTGAAAATGATATGCTCTTAAGAACTGCCAAATGAAATTTCATGGTTGAACATTTGCAAGTCAAGAATCCTATGATCAATCCTCTAGTTGGTAATCATCCTACATCATGATCATGGACAACTAGACCTTTGAAAATCCAAAAGAGAGCATGTAACACAGTCCAGTCACTGTTATGAAACCAAATTCATAACTGAGCACTCTACAATTCATTCAACCACATCTACAATCAGGTAATCAATATCATCCGCTTGTTGATTGGATGCTTTGTGATCAATGGTCAAGAATTATTGGAGAATCCGTCCAGCAATTTATTCACAAGATAACAAGTGACAGTAACCAAAGAATCATGTTCATGCCACAATGTAACAAAGCTAGAAACCATCCAAATGATCTTGAGATGAAATCCACACAGACACATCCAGTATTAAGTGAAGCTTTAGTTCAACAATATAATTTCCCATACTTTTAAGGCCATAATTCAAGATTTAGAAGCCTGTTTCAGTATACAAATATGCTACTTGGCCTCAATGAGAAGCATCTTTTAGATGTGTTAACTGCAAAAAGCAGGCTGACTTCCCATTCCTAGAAGTATCAGGACAGGATTACAGATATACTTGCCATTTGCTTTATCTCTTTAGCTATAAACTTTAATTTAAAGCAGCACGAATTCAGATAAAATGTTAGAATGATACTTCAGATTGATTTCAAATTTCAATTATATAGAAGTTTAAGTTATTATGACATAAATGTAGTTCCAGATTATTTTCTAGCTCCCTCTTCCTTTCTCCCGAAACATGACAAATCCCTTGTATTTTGTGTTTTATTATTAAAAATATGTTATTGGGCTTAAAGGGTAGCCCTCCCTCGTTCTTGCACTCAGTTGAATACCTCAGTTGTGGACTCTGTCAAAACCCCGCCAAAATTTCTTAGATCTAATATAAAGTCCGATCTACCTTTTTCTCAGACACAGTCCTCAAAGTCAATGATAGTCACTTATAGTAACATATCTAGAACAAGGAAGATCCTCTTCTTGCACCCAGCAATTTCCTCCTTGTCAGCTTTCTTGATTATCTCTGAAACATAAAACCTAGACAGAACTTTTTGACAGCTCGTTAAGATTCCACAGACATTGAAGATCTTTCTCAAGAGATGGTAACACAGAGAAGAATTGACTGGAAGTGGGACCCATTTAGGATTGCAAAACCAATGATAGTTTTAGTGCTCCATTTGACTCATAATTTGTATGAATATTGTTAACAAGAAGCTAATCATGTACAGTAATTTGCCTGAGTTTGAATGTTGTCTTTCAGTCAGAATACAATCTTAGAAATATGGGCACCTAGAGGAGGAACATATTGAGATTATTATTATTTAACATGTTAAGAAAAGCACCAGGTTGGCATCTCCTATGAATGACTGAAAAAGGACAGGGTTTTCATCTCTCATGATTGGATACTCTTCCCAAGTCAAACTGCTTACTTGCGCTTGATGTAAAGCCATTATTACCTCATTCCAACTCAAAGTCAATGAGGTGTAATTTCTTTTACATTATGTTTCCTTTGTCACAAATCCTTCTATTCATTTTTAACTCTCTTAAACTTCTTTTCTGATTTTTTTTTTAAAAAAAATATTTACCATGCCAATCAAGAAAATAAATGAGCATACAAGAATATTCTTTGTAGCAAAATGTTACTCAGTTTAACAAATCATCAGAACAAAAGCTTCACTTACTACATAGTTCACTTGTACAAGGACACAACACAGAAAATAGCTGAAAGAAAAGGACATGATATGGCAGCCATATGGTACATCTCATTCAATTAATAATAGAAAAGTAACATTAAGAAGATTATCCATCCAATTGATAAAATCCTATGTTGCATATTATATAACTTAGTAAGTTAAAATACATGCAAGGATTGTGAAAAGACTATATACCTTTCTATCCAACCCATTGCCCACTTTGCCTTCCTTGCAACGCAAGGAATGTTTTCTATGGCATTGAACAACCTATGTTTCACCTTTGCATCTTTAATATATGTTTCCAGAAGTAAGCTATACATCTCTGTGAAACCACAGGAAAAAACTCTGAAAAGATAGCAGAAACAATATAATATAACAGACACAACATCACGTACGAAGCTTTACCAGAATGAATATTTTCCATGGCTATTTGAAAGCCATAAATGCTCGAGCCTACAAAAAAGCAGAAGCCTCCGTTAAATGCTACGCAATTGAGATGATGACAAGAATAAAGAAGTATCAAAACTTTAAGGAGAAAAAAGATGTTGACAAAATCTTAGAACTGGGAAGGACATAAAATGAGGCATGAATGGAGGTTCAAACAGCATAAGAAATAGAAATGTCAAATATACCTCCTTTTTCTACCATATTTGCTCAACAACCTCTAAGCAAACTTCATTCATATCTCTTACAGAAAATGGCTGATTAGGATGTTTCAGGTGATGACAATAATGTAAACAAGTTGTACATGTCCAGAACATCTTCATGCTCTAATAAATTCCCATGCGTCATTTAATACAGAGACATTCAACTATAAGAAAATCTAACTTGTGATATATTCTGGAATGAGTTAATCCTCTAATTTCCCATTTTCTAGTTATTAGACGTCACTGAACCAATTTGTGATATATCTAAAACCTCCTTACCTATACCTCATCTATTTAAGTAAGAAACCATGCACCTCATATTAATTCTTGCATAGCTTTTTAACCTAGCTTGCATTCAAGGTTTTATCAAATTCTGCATCACCAGATCAATCAACAGAGTTAACCTTCTAACATTGATTCTTATTTGAAAAATAAAAACAAAAATAAAAATAAAAATAAAATAAAAATCATATTTGTTGTCCAGAAGGAGGAAGGAATTGAAACACTAGGAAAAGAGTTTGAAGGACCAACTGAAACAGCATGAGCACGGGGAAAAGGGATTATGCTGACAGGAAGACCTACAAGAAAACCTAAATGGAAGTCATGAAAGAATAGCAAAGGATTCATAGAATTTATCATCAATAAAAAGGCATAAGGCTCGTACATTTACAATTGCAGTGGACTGAAGCGAAGCACAACAGATGAATATTTTAACAAAGGGCACCACCTTCCTTTAAAATCTAACTCTTCCTTGCCAACCATCTTAAATCTCATAACTCCTTATAACTTGCTATTTAATAAGTAACGTATTCAATATATTTCCCCATTATAACCACCAAATTAGTCGTTCTAAATATGATCCGGAGACTAGCAAGTCGACAAGAATTAAGCAATTACTCCTACTCAATTGTAGATATCCTGCCTTCAAGTGTACAATAATGTGAAATCAAGAAAGGGGCCACAAGGACTGTCTAACCAAAAGGCAAATTGAAGATGCATTAGGATTCATTTCCCTCAATTAGAATTGTCAACAGCAAAACTTGCATTTTAGCAACAATTATCAACTTTGTAGAGGTGAATTAATCACTCACTGCTTATGATATAAAATGGAAAGTGAACCTATATATGAGTCAAAAAATGACCTCTGGAATTTGAACATCTTTTAAAAATCTTGCAGCTAGGTTTTCCAGAACAATGCCATCAGATGCCGCAAAAAATGCCAACACATGGCTGATGAAGTGCTTCTCAGAATCAGATAAATTTTCCCAGTGATGAACATCATATGAAAGGTCAACTTCCTCAGCTGCAATTCCACAGATTCATTGTCAGGCCACTATAAATAAGAAGATACATTAAAGAATGATAACCTGAAAAAGATCAGACAACATCAATAAGTTGTTCCACTAATTTAGGCCCATAAGAAAGGAGCAATATGTTATGTACAAGATCATACAGATCAGAACATGCACATGACATCCTAAGTAATTTAGGCACCTTACTTGCAAAGTAGTATCAAGATTATATTTACTATGGTATTTATCAAACATTTTGTAATTAAAAAAATACTTTTCAGATATATGTCTGGATTTACCCCAAAATACACTCAGTGAAATTCTGTAAGAAAAGCACAAAGGGACAAAAGAAGGACAACTTTTTTGTAGAATAGTTCACATATGATACTTAGGGTGTAATTGGAGGGGCGGACGTGTATCCAAAAAAAGAAACAAGAAATCATTGCAAGTTCGCATGCATTTCAAGCAAGCAAACGGTAACTGTATTTATATCAAAGAGATTAAATTGGAAATGTTTTATTTCAAGTAATATTTTCAGAATTCACAATCTCTACTCTCACTTTGTAATCAATGTTCGCAATTCTCCTTTGGCAACCCAATTCATATTAAAATCCATCAAGATGAAAAACATAAAAGAAAAAATTACTTCGGATTCAAAAAAAAAAAGAAGAGAGAAAACCCACTCCGACTAGAAAGACAAATTCCCAAAAGGCGCAAAAAAGCACACACATTCAGAAGATAAGAAGAATTCAATAACAACCCAATTGCACTTCCCAAAACGAAAACTTTTCGAATAAAACCAGCACAATTTAGCACCAAAATCAAGAGAATTCATTCCAGAAAACCAAGAAACAGAGTGAACCCAATTCCACCAGAGAGAAAGAGAGAGAGAGAATTCACCAGTCCAAAAACTGGCCTCCGCCTTCTTGTACATCTCCCAGAGCTGCTTGTACTTGATGGGGAACATACAAAACCTTTGGGATTTCTCCACCAGAATCGGCTCCATCTCTTCTTCTCCTCGTTCCCTCCTCTCCGAACCCATATCCTCCTCTATCTCTCTTATCTCTTCTTCTCCGTCTCTTCTTCTCCTCTCTATATATATCTCTCTACGGATATAGATTTAAATATATACATATAAACATAAACCCCACCAAAACCCTTTAATTCGTGAGGAGGGGGTAAAGAAGAGAAGCGAGGAAAAGAAAATTTGAGGGGCAGACCAGAGGCCGCGACCGCGAGAGGACAAATAGAAAAGGAGTCGAGGCTGAGGAGTCGAGGCTGGTTATTTCTGTGGACGGTGGATTGACGAGAAAGAAAAGACACCGACCGCAACTGAACGCCAACTGATACATGCCCGGCCTGCCAAGCGCCAACAACCGCGTGGTGAGCTTCAAACGTGTTCTTGCGGTGCATTCTACCGTGGGAATTGACAGGCCAACTATAGCATTTACGGCCTTAAAGTCGGCCCGTCAGCTGGTATGCTGAGGAACCGAGCAGAAATTATCATATGGTGGCGATTTTAGAATAAATAAAATTGCTACATGATGTAACGATTTACTTATCTTAAATTGTTATATTCTGTGATATTTTTCTAAGACTTTTTATTAAGCCCGAGAATCCGATTCTCCTTCTTCCTTCTGCTCACGTCCTGATCGTTCTTTTTTCAGGCTTGCTTAGTGGCAACCCCCTTCTTCCTCTTCTTTCTCGACGACCTCCCCCTTCTTCCTCCTCTTCCCTCTCGCCGCCCTCGCCTCCCCGGTCAATTACTGCAGTGAGTATTTTTTTTTTTTTTATAACCACAAATCCCATACTCTAGATATCTTTGCATCATATTCGTTTAACGTGCTTAGGCTAATGAAGTAAATGCAACTAGTTATTCAGATGCTGATTTTATTAATCATATAGATGATTATAGAACAATATTTGGATATGTATATTTTTTCTTTTGATGGCACCATCATTTCTTGGTCTGGCAAGAAATTAGATTACATTTATAGGCGTATACACAAGAGGCTAGATAAATTTTGATCACCTTTTTTCAGATGGAAACTGTACGTATTCTGCTATATTATGATGGATCAATTGAACATGGTGGCCAAGGAGGAATACATTATAATCAACCTCCACGTAAATGATTGAAATTGAGCACGGGAACATGCTTTGCTGAGTTGGTTGATCAGGTACATACAGTTCTAATAATTCCAGTACAGAGATATATCATCAGATTGATGTAGAGATCTCCAACATTGCATCAAAAATATGTGCTTCTTCCAATTGAGGACGACGACGATGTTGAGCACATGTTGACATTTCCCTCGAAATTTTTGGAATATCGGTGTATTGAACTCTATGTTTTAAAGGATGATGTTTCAGAGCCATATAGTGTTGGTCATATAGAGAATGTTCATGACAGTTCTCCTATAGCCCAGCAGCATGAACAAATTAGGACTCCAGTGGATTTTCCAATGATTGAAGGATTTATGCCAGCAGTGCAGAGTGATGATGTGGTAAAAATCAGTGTAATATTGATAGTCGGGGAATGGAGTCAGACGAGAGTGCAGATGATGACTATTGGCCTGAACATGATGACTCAGATGAAGAGTCAAATGAAGATGAAGAGTCATATGGAGACGATATAGTTCATGAGACTGGCTTTAGTTCCATTCCTGCATACGGTCATCCAGAACATATTCCAACTCAGGTACATGATCACTAAGCCTTTGCATATGAACAAGTACCAGAATTTTATGATGAGTTGAATTTGCATGATGGTGGATGTGTTAGTACTCCGAGAGAGTTACCCTTCAATTCTCAATTTTGGGATCCATCAATGATTGAGTTTGCTAAAGGATTATTGTTTAATACTAAAGATGAACTGAAGAGAGCATGTGAAATATATCACATCAAGAAGCATCGCATATATAATGTGGTGGAGTCGAAGAAACTATTCTGGTCTGTGAGATGTGCCTCTTCAAGTACTGCCCAACTCGGTACCACATGAAAACTACTGGTTGCAAACACCGATCACGTGCATACCTGATCGGGATCGTCTTAGGCCGAAGAAAAAAGGAAAGCCAAAGTCAACTCAGATCCATAACGAGATGGATGAGGTTCAGCCTAGAAGAATAAGTCGATATTCTATTTGCAAGCAAACTGGTCATTCCAGACGCCGTTGTTCTAATGTAACTGGTGGACCTTCAGGATCGTAAATTTATGTACTCTTTAAGTAAAATGGCCATTCTTGTGCTTATGATGTACTTGTCTTAGGAACAAGCCTATGATCGAAAATTTATGGATGCATTTTCTTTTGTCATGATTGGCATTTGATGACGTGAGTTTCGATTGAGTTTCAGTCAAGTTTCGATTGAGTTTCGGTCGAGTTTTGATTGAGTTTCGGCAATTGATGTCTTTCTATTTTGCATTTGGCACTCAGGCAAAATGCACAAAAAATTTCGGACTGAAATGAGTTTTGGGGGGGGGGGGGGGGGTTGGGGTGATTTCTACTGAATTTTAAGTCTCCCATAGGACACAGCCCTCGGCCTGGATACATGAGAAAATCGCCACTTGGAGTGGCGATTTCAGGGTTGAAATCGCCACTCCAAGTGGCGATTTTCTCAAGTATCCAGGCCGAGGGCTGTGTCCTATGGGGGACTTAAAATTCAGTACACTTCAAGTGGCGATTTCCTCCTACTTACTGTTCTGAAATTGCCATTTGAAGTGGCGATTTCAACCCAGAAATCACCACTTCAAGTGGCGATTTCCTCCGCCTTCTACCAACTGGTTCAGCCTTATTCATGGGGCGATTTCCTTAGATGAAATTTCCAACTTTAAGTGGCGGTGGCGATTTCAACCCAGAAATCGACTAAAATTAAACCAAAACTTGATCGAAACTCGATCGAAAAGTACCGAAACTTCACCGTAACTCAATCGAAACTCAACCGAGACTCAACCGAAACTCGATCGAAACTCGATTGAAACTCGAAACTTGACCGAAACTCGACCGTAACTCAATCGAAACTCAATCCGAAACTGAACCGAAACTCGATCGAAACTCGAAACTTGATTGAAACTCGACCGTAACTCAATCGAAACTCAATCCGAAACTGAACCGAAACTTGATCGAAACTCGATCGAAATTGAACCGAAACTCTATCGAAACTCAAAACTTGACCGAAACTCGACCGTAACTCAATCGAAACTCAATCTGAAACTAAACCGAAACTTGATCGAAACTCGACCAGAATTGAACCGAAACTTGACCAAAACTCGACTGTAACTCAATCGAAACTCAATCCGAAACTGAACCAAAACTTGATCGAAACTCGACCAAAATTGAACCGAAATAGAACCGAAACTCGACCAAAATTGAACCGAAACTTGATCGAAACTCGACCCTTGACCAAAACTCGACCGTAACTCAATCAAAACTCGACCGAAACTGGACCAAGACTCAACCGAGACTCGACCGAAACTGAACCGAAATTGAACCGAAACTTGATCGAAACTCGATCAAAACTCATTCAAAACTCAATCGAAACTCGACCGAAACTCGATCGAAACTCAATCCAAACTCGACCGAAAGTAAATGCCAATCATGACAAAAAATAAATGCATTAGAAAGAACACATTCTCATAAAAATTAATTTTTTCTGATACATTAAAAAAAGAATTCTTACATCAGTTGATTTGAGTACAACAATCTAGAAAACCTAGGTTCCATATCCTCATCGAGGAGGTCGGCGAATGCATCCAGTCCATCGCCTATAAGTCGCCAATGGTATAGGATCCTCATCAATCACCTGAGATACCCCCTCCTGCATGGGGATCGAGGTAGGATGGAAAACATCATGCATAGTAGCATCCAAATATGATCGGGAGACATCAGCATCCTCACTGATCTCGGCGATGTCTGCATCAGCAATGTCATCAATATGATATGCATTGTGATCTCGACAAGCAGATGTACCCTCCCCGGTGTCCCTCCTCTGCGAATACTCGTATGCTAATGGGGACCACATGCAAGAAGGCGATGGGATATAATGAAATGTCTCCATCATCGGATCAACATTGGCTCGTGTGGACTCCGGCACCTCCGGGTAGAGTGCTGAAGGAGCTGTGTTTCGAACGTGCTGATGCCCGACGACAGACAATGTACCATGAGCCATCGTTGTCACGCTTCTCAAAATCTGTAGCCGCTCATCATCCACTGGAGCGGCTAAAGCCCGCTCGAGCTCCACAATCAACTGTTGAAACCTCTCATGCTGCATATAATATGACAATAAAAATTCATATGAAAGCTTATGAAGTTGAAATAAAAAGATACCCCAAAAAAAATTAAAAATAGTACCAGAAACTCATATGAAGTGCCTTCCCCTTCATAGCCCCTTGTACTATACTTAGAGCGGCCTACACATATTCGAGTGATGCTCCTCAACCAGGCCATATAATCGGGTGTGCACGGGAATCCTGCTACTATAGGCTCTCCCATAATCAGATGCTGACGCCGTGCATTCCATGTTGCAATATAAGTCCTGTGCACGGCATCCCATGCAGCATTTGACCTCCCTTGTCGATCAATTTGATGAAGATGTAGCAACGTATTGCATGGACATGGAATGGATTGGCGACATCCAAATTGACGAAGCACCTGGTCTGGAAAATGCCACTCAACTACATCAAAACATATCAGCGGGATCCGTGCCATCCAAATATCCGAACTTACCAAGCAGCTTGGAGGTAAAATAGAGATAACTGTCGGCGAGTAAGGACACCATAAGAACTACATAGAAAAAATTTAATTAATCCATAATCAACATAATGAATCGATCTAATTGAATTCCATATTACAACATAACATACCCGTTGTTCACTATCATCCAACACATCCAACTGGTCCCTATAAGCACGTAGTGTATGGGTTGAAATATTTTTCATGTTATATCTTACGTGCCATCTATACCCCCATGGTGCACCTAAGTGCCAATCATCATCAGCATCCGAAGGTCTAGCCTTCGGAATCTCGAGTCTCATGGGATGAAAAATAGGAAATCGTTCCCATGCCCAAATCTGCATGTTCGAATAATTTAAAATATTAATTAATAATAAAAATTATCTCGATCTCAGACATAAGAATAAAGTGTTTACCTGTAGCAATGGGAGGTATCCTTCGATGTCAGACTGGGTAGGGCTCGTTGCACGACATGGTGCTCTGTATAAACCAGCCAGCGTAGTCGATCCCCAGCTAAGAGCGGCAAATGCCTCCAAGTCTTCCAGAAATGGCACGTACATCAACTTAACTAAATTACCAGAGGTATCCGGAAGAATAACTCCACCAATGATTCGAAGAAGTTGTCCCCTCACGAACTGCTGGACAACCTCATCATCCACATCTTTGTCCAAGTGAAGGTCACGATAGAATTGATCGAAGAATGCTAATCGAAAATGATCTTTTGGAAAAGCTTCGACAGGAGGTTCAACACCAAATAACCTCCCAAATATAGCCTGCCACTCCGGAATGGTATGGCACAGATCTAACCCAGTAACAGTGGAACCATCAATCCGGAGGCCACTCAAAACACTGACATCATGTAGTGCAATGGTCGCCTCACCAAAAGGTAAATGGAATGTGTGGGTCTTTTGCCACCATCTCTCAACCAATGCAGAAATAAGGCCAACATCCAGTCGAATATGGCCAATCCGATATATGCCAAACATGCCGACATGATCTAGATAGTACTGTACTCATGGGTGTGACATTCCCGGTGTCTCTTTCCATATGTGTGTTATACTGACGGCATCTAAGAACCGGTAACTCCTGAAAAAAAATTCAATGATACATCCGCATTAACATAAACACATGTAAATTAATTAAGGACCGTCGATCAATAATACACACCTCGCCCTAAAATATGTTGGTTGATCTATGCAATTGTTGCAAAGTGAGAACAGTAGGATCATGAGGCCCTGAATCTAAGACATTATGAGCCATGTCTGACATAACAAGTTAAAAGAATTATTAGCTGACAGTATATCTCATTGCATCAATGTGTTTATAAAACACTTTAACATTATTACCCTTATGTACGCCTATAAATGTAATTTAGTTAGCAGAAGGCAAACAACTAAACATTTATAAATCGTTGAATCTAAATAGCATAATTAGATACTATAGTACAAGGAATACATCTAGCCTCTTGTGTACGCCTATAAATGTAATCTAATTTCTTGCCAGACCAAGAAATGACGGTGCCATCAAAGGAAAAAATATACATGTCCAAATATTGTTCTATAATCATCTATATGAACAATAAAATTAGCATCTAAATAGCTAGTTGCATTTACTTCATTAGGGGCCATGTGGATTTAATTGGATCAGCATCTGATTTTAATCGGATAAAACCTCCTTTTTGATCCTCCCTTTTGTTGCGGGAAGTAGGGGTTAATATTAGAAGGCTACACTCTGATGAGGGTGCAGTGCTTCATCCACGGCCAGCTGTTGTGACAGTCATGGGCCATGTGGATCATGGCAAAACCTCTCTAAAAGATGCCTTGCGGCAAACATCAGTTGCAGCCAGGACATGCTGCATTTAGTGCTATGCGTGCCAGAGGTGCTGTAGTTACAAATATTGTTGTTCTTGTCGTAGCAGCAGATGATGGTGTGATGCCACAAAGATGATGCAAAAAAAAATACTCACTGCAGTAATCGACCGGGGAGGCGAGGGCGGCGAGAGGGAAGAGGAGGAAGAAGGGGGAGGTCGCCAGGAAATTTCAATAAGGCTCTGCTTGCCGCCGAGCAGCTTGGAATGCTCGATCGGGACGCCGGGGAGAAGAAGGAAGAAGAAGGAGAAGAAGGTTTTCTACCGATCGGGCCGAGGCTTAAAAAGCCTAAGAAAATCGCCACATGATGTGGCGATTTCAAGTAACTGAAATCGCCACATCGAGTGGCGATTTCTCAGCGGAAATCGCCACTCCAAGTGGTGATTTCGGTTAACTTGATATCCCTGCCAACTTACTTGAAATCACCACATGGTGTGGCGATTTCAGTTACTTGAAATCGCCACACCGTATGGCGATTTCTGCTCAATCCCTGTCAGCACCCCAGCTGACGGGGCCGAGCTCGGAGAGTTGAAATGGCACCAGGAAAATGCCATTTGGTAACATGCTCTCCAATAATTTAACTTGTCAAATGACACATGAAAATTGATGCAATTTATGAGATTTATTGTTTAACATGGTGAGATTGATTTATAATGAAATTTTATCGAATAAATAATGGTAAAGCATTTTGTTTGTTTGTTTTCTACTTATAAAGATTAATGCTAAGAAGTTTTCATTTTATGCACAGAAAAAGTTCTTTTGTAGAGTATAAAAAAGATTAGTGTAGTTTACAAAAATTGCTATTAATATATGAGAGATAGTTGAATGTTAATTATAATTTGCCCATCCAGGCCAATAAAACTAAGAAAATTTTTGTTTTGCTAAGATTTTTTTTTTTCATGGTTAAGTCTTTTCTCATGCACACTATGAACAAGACTTTTTTAATAAGAGAAAAGTGGCAATTTTTTTCATCATTAATTAGGTTGAAAATACTAACTAAATATCAAGAAAGTTTGGCCTTTTTTGAAAAAGATATCTTCCTATGGAAACATGTAGCAACCAAACACAACTTTTATTATTTTATTATATTTAATGGCATGCTAGTATTGGATTGGAGGTTAATCTTATGTTTTGTATAACAACTTATATTTCTAAATAAGGGATTAAATATTAAAGAGATATTACTTATGATACATGATGATAATTACTACGAGGGAATGAAGGCCATTGAGGTAACATATATCCTCTATTTGATTGTCCTACTTCTACATTCAATTTTCTCTATTATTTTTTCTCCGTTACTCCACTTCTTTCAAAGATATTATTTCTATGCTACTAAAAGGGGCAATAAAGTTATCACATTCCACATGTTCATGAGATACTTGGACGGAATCAAACTCTAATGGGGATATGTTATATCTTATCAATATTAATACAGTCCATCCTACATGAGAGAGATAATAACAAATCAAAATAATGCCTAACCCAACTTTGATATAGTTTCTCTTATATTTTTATTATTTTTATAACTTATCTTTTTTTAAAAGAGTTTTATTTGATTAATTTAATGCTCCTTATTTTTACTTGAATTAAATTATGAATATTTTGATTTATTTTTATTTTTCCTTCAAAATATGTAACCCAACTTTTCTATGATGTAGTTATACATCCACTAACATTTAAAGAATGTAACTATTTGTATAAATTATTAATCATTATCAAAGTTTTCTTAAAAACTGATGGATTTATGAAAGATAAGTAACTAACAACTTGTTATGAGAGTTATGATGAGATTTTAGCTTATGAAGTATGAGCATTATTACCTTATTAGTCTTTCAGCTAAGATAGAATATAGCTTAAATACTTAATGGTAAAATTGATAGATAAAGTCTTTAAGGTATTACTTTTAATTTAATATATGTTAAAGTTATTTACATAAAATTTACATTGAAAATTATTATTTCAAACTCATGCATATTTTTAGTTTTTTAAGGCTTCTGAGTAGAAATCTTTCTTATAAATTGTAAATTATGGCCATTACTTTTATATCTAAAGAAGAAGATGCCAAGTGAAAACTTACTAGTAGAGTGGCATTTCTTTATCCTTTTAAGATTACAAGGGATTAATATGCCCGCACCATCCACTTAGGATTAGTTTTAATCAAAATAGAATCCCATCCTTTTATCACTTGGGCAAAGATATCATTTGAGCAAGTGCTTAGTGGAATAAAGTGATATATGAGACTATTGTTTGCACATGTAATGTACCTAACTTATTCAAGAAAAAAGATATTTATTAATGCTACAACCTAAGAAATATGATCGATCGATTTCCTTTCACATATTTGTTGTAAGATATTTTTTTGCTTTACTTATTTATAATACAACCTAAAATGTTTTACATATAAATAAAAAAAATAAAATGAATAAGTATAATTTGTTGGTGCATGCCTATGATATATGTTTATAGGGCAGACAAACATACACTTATATAATTACACTATGGTTAGAATAAAAAGTATATAACCTATTTGGTTTATAAGCATGACTGGAATTGAAATTGAAATTGAATTCTATTAGAATCAAAATCAGAATTGCTTATTTAGTACATAAAAAAATTGAAATCACTATGAGAAGCTTCGGCAAACTAAATTTTCAAATAGATATGCTGCATTTAAAATTGGACTTGGACGTGAATATTTCAGACTGAGTCCAAATCACATATGAGCCTTACTCTACCGAAGGATTAGATCCAAAATATATTTTTCTTGGATCCAAAATAAATAAATAAATAATTTTACTTAAGTTAGACTTTTGCATGTGTTATGCACATGATCGTGAAGACCAAGGGTCATTGTTGAGTTATAATAGCAAATAAAAAAATATTTTTTCTTGAAAGAGGAAAATTATGATGGTTGAGAAGAAGTTTTCCATCATTAATATTGGCATTCATATGGCAAGCTAAAATTTTTATAGTAGCCGAGCTTATGTATAGAAACATTTGTTATTGATATTAGCATTATTAATTTGAATCTATCATTATGTGTGGAGTATATTTTTTATTTTCCTAATTATTTTTGAAATATAAAATTATAATATAGTTAAACTTTTGATGAATAAAGAACTTTATATAAGCCAAATCTCAATCATGCATATGCCTATATACATAAATAACATCCGTATGATATACAACCAATTAATTTTAGTTTTTTGGTTATAATATAACTTTTTTTTAGAATTGAACTATGAAGACTTCACATCAATGATTTAAGTCATTATGTGATCTTTTATTTTAATAACTTGTATATAAAAAATCATGTGATTTAGAGGCTCTTATCTTATATTTCAACCAATCGAAATTTTTTATGTGCATTTTGAGATAATACCTCGTATCAATGATATATGAAATAAATGTAAGGCCAAAAAATAGTTTTGTTCCTTTTACACTAAAAATTCATTTTAGTCCTCAAACTTTTAGTTATTATAATTTAGTCTTCATACTTTAAAAATATTGCATTTCTAATGTTTTATTTTATAAGTTTAGTTAAAATTAATAAAATAACTAACATATCATCTTATCAATCGATCCACACATATATCAAGGTAATGCATTAGTTATTTTATCAATATTAATGAATTTTATGCAATAAAATATTAAGAATATAATAATATTAAAGAAGGATTGAATTGTAATAATTGATGATCAAAATGAAATTTGAGAAGGAGATTAAGGATCAAAATATTTTAACCTAAAAGCGGCTATACATGTATCTATGGCCACGATTTTTTTAAAAAAAGTGGTTTCAAGTTTTTTTTTAAAAAAACTATGCTCCAAGTGGCATTTTCATTTTTTTTAGAAATCAACTATAAAATATCGCTTCATCCACTAATTTCTCTTATATTTATTAAATAAAAAAATAAAAACATCCATAATCCATAAATAGTTTGAAAAATAATCTAATTTAAAAAATATTTTTTTTAAAAAAAATTATTGTTAAAAAGAATCCTATCTATATAACCTGGCAAATTTATGGGCGCGTACCCATCCGGAAGACGACGCGCGGATTGTTAAACGAAAGAACGCGGCGGTCGTAGACCGAGACGCATCTGATGCTCAATGGCGCGAGAAGGACGGCCTTCTCCCAACTTCTCAAGCGCCGCTTCTCGTCCACCATCGCCGACGGCGGCGACGGCCACCTTCCCCTCGAGTTCTCCCTCGTCGCCGCCCTCAAGTCCTCCGCCACTTCCCTCCCCTCCGGCGAGCCCCTCCACGCCTTCGCCCTCAAGTCCGGCCTCGCCCGCTCCAACATCTTCGTCCGCAACGCCCTCCTCAACCTCTACGCCAAGTGCGGCCGCCTCGCCGCCGCCTCCCTCCTCTTCTATTCCCCGTTCCCCTCTCCCTCCCGCGACGCCGCCTCCTGGAATATCATGATCGCCGCGCACGCCAAGGCCGGCCGCCTTGCCGACGCCCGCTACCTGTTCGACGCGGCGCCCGACAAAGACCGGGTTGCCTTCACCACCATGATCATGGCCCTCGCCCAGGCCGGCCACCCTGCTGAGGCTCTCGCGGTCTTCCACGACATGGCCACCGCCGGCGTCACGCCAAATGAGGTCACGCTCGCCAGCGTCATCGCCGCCTGCTTCCGCTCGAGCTCGGCTCGGGGCGTATCAATATCCCACGCCGTGGCGGCGAAATGTGGGCTTGATGAGTATGTCCTCGTCGCGACCAATCTGGTCCATGGCTACGCTGTGTGCTTGCAGCTGAGCGATTCTCGAGCTGTATTCGATCGGATGCCAGAGAGAATACGGTCACCTGGAATGCGATGCTCAATGGCTATGCTAAGGCCGGCCTCATTGATGAAGCTGTAGACTTGTTCAAGAGGACTCCGGAGAGAGATTTGGTTTCTTGGAGTACAATGATTGATGGTTACTTAAAGGCTGATAAATTGGAGGAAGCTTTGATCACATACCGTGGAATGCTGCAGAATGCTGATGCGAGGCCAAACGAAGTCCTGCTGGTCGATTTGGTCTCGGCCTGTGGGCGCTTCTCTGCAGTTCGAGAAGGCCGGCAACTGCATGCTGCTATTGCAAAGACTGGATTGGATTGCTACGATTTTATGCAGGCAACGCTCATCCATTTTTATGGTGCATGTGATCATATTGACCTTGCTTGCCTGCAATTCGAATTGGGACGCAAGTCGCATGCTTCGTCGTGGAACGCACTGATGGCAGGGCTAGTGCGGAAGAGCATGGTGGATGCGGCGAGAGAGCTGTTCGATGGCATGCCTGAAAGAGACGTCGTCTCGTGGAGTACCCTGATTGCTGGCTACGTTCAATGCAGGAAGTCTGATACCGCTTTGGAGCTCTTCCGAGAGATGCTATCATTAGGGTTTGAACCAAATGAGATCACATTGGTGAGTGTTCTCTCGGCTGTTGCAAGTTCTGGCACATTGGAACAAGGGAAGTGGATCCATGACTACATAATTAACAGGTCCATCCCTCTGACTGATAATTTGAGTGCCGGGCTAATCGATATGTATGCAAAGCATGGGAGCATTGGAAATGCAATGCAAGTGTTTGATCATGAAAGGAGGGGTCGGTATCAGTGTCGCCTTGGAATGCAGTAATCTGTGGCTTGGCAATGCATGGACATGCTGATATTTCCCTCAGCATATTCTCTGATTTGCAAAGAAGAAAGATTAAACCCAATTCGATAACATTTATAGGAGCATTGGGTGCCTGCTGCCATGTCGGTTTGGTAGATGCAGGGAGATGCTACTTCAGTCGATGAAACGAGAATATAGCATAGAACCAACTATAAAACACTATGGTTGCATGATTGATCTTCTGGGTCGAGCTGGGTTCTTGGAAGAGGCTGAGCAGATGATTAAGACAATGCCCATGCAAGCAGATGTGGTGATTTGGGGGAGTCTGTTGGCTGCTGCCAGGACTCATGGGAACCTGGAGGTTGGCGAGAGGGCTGCAGATAATTTAGCAAGGTTGGATCCCACTCATGGGGCAGCAAGAGTACTCCTATCTAATATCTATGCTGATGCGGGTAGGTGGAGTGATGTATTTCTTGTAAGAAGAGCAATGCAGAGTGGTAGACTGAAGAAGATGCCTGGGTGTAGTGGAATTCTATGAATAATTGCTGTACTGGACTTGTGGCTGAACCATGATGCAAGCCTATTTTGTAGACTACAGTGATCATATTGCCTGTGCCAGAGATCTGAACGGCAAAATTCTGCATCATTATTTGATTGGTTTGAAGGCATGATCAGATTGTAGAGAGAGAGAATTTTTGGGGTGTTGATCTATTGCAATGGTGATTCAGCAAATTGTGGTTCCTCCGTGAACATGATGATATGGAATTATTAATGCTTTGCAACTCAACTATTTTGCTATGACATGGGGAATTGAGCAAAGGGGGGAAGGAAAGGAAGAATGAGAAGAAAAGAGATGGAATAACGGAAGCACCGTAGCTTTGGAAAATCATATATGGTTTCAGTAATGCCGTTAGCAAATAAAACGCATCATACATTGAAAACAGAGGCAGACTATAACACAGAGCACTGAAATTTACAGCAACAGTACATCCAACTGATGAACTTTATTCATTTTAGCTGCTGCTTGATATTTGAGCCGACACAGCTTTCATTAAATACTTAAGATTTGATGGAACATTGGTTTATCAGTCAATGAAGGAAGCATGTTTGGATTGGTGGTGTTTGAACTGAGAGTCTGTAAACAGCTACTCATGTTGTGGCTATAACGGTAAACTCCTTGCACAGAGTAAGTTGTTTCCACACCAGCTTTCTCGCCTTGGTTCCTGGGCAACTCAAGATTTTACAGCAAGCCACCCGTACCCAATCTCTGTTTTTCTTCGAGGACAAGATATTTCTCTGGATGTTTAACATATATTTTGGTATCACACATAAATTTCATGACCATTGGTTGTCTATTTAATGTTTAACAATTATAAAGTTTTGAGTGTTGGAAAAAATGTCCTATTATTCTAAGAACTGATGGCTGCAAGTAGAGTTAGATATGGATCTCATCTTTTTAGGTTGACAGCATGTGGACTAAAATGTAACAATATTTTAGGCCTTAGGACGTGGTAATTTCCATAAATGTCAGTTCGGATTGGCGAGGTGAAAAATCAAGTCTGAAATATTGATTCAAATCAAGAATGCCCAGCCAAGAGACGTTTTTTAAATCAGTGCCTTTTGGCACCGGTTTTAGAAGAAGAGGATGGGATCAAATATTTTGTAAAAATATGTTAAAGTGAAAAACGCTATTTCAAATGATATTTTTCACTTCCACCTCATCCCTCCCTCGCCCTGTCAGCGGAAAGGTTTTGTTGGCGGGGGGGGGGGGGGGGAGATGTTGAAATTGCCATCGATTTCTTGGCAAATTCATTTGCACTGAAATTGCCACTCCAAGTGATGATTTCAGTGCATATCTCACCACTTGAAGTGGCAATTTATATGAAATCGCCACTTCAAGTGGCGATTTCTTTTGCATTGAAATTGTCACTTGAAATGATAATTTTCTCAGTGCTCCTAGCAACTCGATGGTAAGACTCTCAGTTTGTCCTTCGGCCCTTGCTCCCAATAAGACTCGCGATTTTTTTGGTACTTAACCCCTGCTCCCAGGAGGCCGATGGAACTAAGAAAATCGGTACCATATCCATCTCTTTCGCCCGCCCGTTACTTCCTTCGGCCAAAAAATTGCGAGAGTCTAGTAGGACCCCGATACGTCGTCGCCCGTCTCTGTGCTTTTAAACTCCCTCTCGTCGGACTGCTCTGCCCTCCTTAGTCCATCTCCGCAAGCTCTGCGATCGGGACTTTCTTTCCCTCCAAATAGAGATTCACATACCCTCAGTTCCTCAAACCTGGCATTTCTTAGCTTAAATTTAAGAATAATGCTCTTTAATTGTTCCCGTGACTTTTATTTGGAACAGTCATCAAATAACATTTAGTAGGATAATTTTGATTTATCCAGTGGAATATAGTTTTGATTTTATCTTTGGACTTTTTATTTTCTTGAGTTATTTTTTGGTATAAATGTACCTTTCTTTATATTATTTTTTGAAGTGCAGTTGTCGAGAGTTTTTTTTGAAGTGAAGTTGAGGGGATGATTTAGATGCTTTAAAATTACTAGACCATATCTTATAGTTTTGCTAGAAACATAAAGTTAGGGCAATGGGTTTTAATAGAGCTGTTGTATTTTTTGATCTATGTGCAGAGATAAAAATATGGGAGCATAAATAAATATGAAAAATATTTTATTTTTCTGTATCATCTAGATGCACAAGGATATTGGCACAAGGAACTCAAGGGTTTACAAACCCAGCTGTAATTAGAAAAGGAAAATGAAAATAAAAATGATTTTTTTGCTTCAATTTTAGCTATGATATCATCATGGAAATTAAGTGTTTTAGAGATTGGGAAGAGTCTAATTAAAAAGACTTGTTTATCTTAATCGTGCTATATGGTTCTTGAAAACTAGTATATGCTAAATACTACTAAAATATATGCATATTTAAATTTTTGTTTGTTTGTAGCTGATTTGAGATAAATTTTGATCACCTTTTTTTAAATAAGAATGGTAAGAGTTCTGCTCTATTATGATAGATCAATTGAACATAGCCAAGAAAGGATACATTATAATCAACCTCAACGTAAATGTTTAAAATTGAGCATGGGAATATGTTTTGCTGAGTTGGTTGATCGGGTACATACTATTCTAAAAATTTCAGTACAAAGATATATCGTCAGATTGATGTGGAAATCTTCAATATTGCATAAAAAATATGTGCTTCATCCAATTGAGGACGACGATAATATGGAGGACATGTTGATATTTCTCTCAAAATTTTTAGAATATCGGTATATTGAACTATATGTTTTCAAGGATAATGTTCCAGAGCCATATAGTGTTGGTCATACAGAGGATGTTCAGGATAATTCTCCTATAGCCCAGCAGTAGGAACAGGTTAGGACTCCAATGGATTTCACAATGATTGAAGGATTTATGCCAGCAGTGGAGAGCGATGATGTGGTAAACAATCAGTTCAATACTGATAGTCGGGGAATGGAGTCAGACGAGAGTGCATATGATAACTATTGGCCTGAACATGATGACTCAGATGAAGAGCCAAATGAAGATGAAGAGTCATATGGAGATGATATAGTTCATGACACTGGCTTTAGTTTCATTCCTGTATATAGTCATCAAGAACCTATTCCAACTCAAGTACATGATCATCAAGCGTTTGCATATGAACAAGTACTAGAATTTTATAATGAGTTGAATTTGCATGATGGCGGATGTATTAGTATTTCGAGAGAGTTATCCTTCAATTCTTAATTTTGGGATCCATCGAGTTTGCTAAAGGATTGATGTTTAATACTAAAGAAGAACTGAAGAAAGCATGTGAAATGTATCACATCAAGAAGCATCACACATATAATGTGGTGAAATCAAAGAAATTATTCTGGTCTGCCCAAAGTTATCAATAGAGGTTGCATGCTACAAAGTTGAAGAAGCATGGATTTTTTAAGATCACAAGGTATGATGGGCCGCACTCTTGTTTATTCAGTAATTTAACTCGGGATAACAAATATATTAATTCTCGAGTTATTAGCTATGCTGTTCGACACATTATGGAGAAAGATCCAAGTATGAATATTGAAGCTATTATAGTAACTATTGCGAAACAATTTCACTATACGGTGTCATATTCCAAAGCATGGCATGAAAAACAGAAGGCGTTGATTGATATATTTGGTGAATGGGAACCGTCATATGCAAAGCTTCCTAAATACATGCTTGCACTGCATAATGCAAACCCTGGAACAATTGTTTATTAGGATTTCTACAGTGAAGCAAGTTCTTCTGTACTTGTCCTGAATTATGTATTCTGAGCATTTCATCCATCAATTAAGGGGTTTCGGTATTGTCGTCCGATGCTTTCTATTGATGGAACACATCTTTATGAAAAATATAGGGGGAAGATGCTCATTGCGACAGGCATTGATGCTGATAATAGGATATTTCCATTGGCCTATGCAATTGTAGATGAGAGTGTACAGCTAGCTAGTGCTGATTTCTGTTAAGGCTTAGGAGGCATGTTGTGAAAGATAGAAATGACATTTTTCTTATTTCTGATCGACATCCAGGTATACTAAGTGCCATAGCTGATAACGAAATTGGATAGGCTCCACCAAGAGCTTATCATTGGTATTGTTTAAGACATGTATGCAGTAATTTTAACTCAAGATTCTCAAATGTTCAGTTGAAAGGAACATATGGAAAGCAGGGAGCGAATATCAGCTTCGGAAGTTTAACTTTCTGATGGAAAGGATTAAAAGAGTCAATGCAGAAGCTTGGACTTGGCTATCGGAGTTGAAGCTAAAGAAGTGGACATTGGTACATGACGGGGGCTTTCGCTATGGTATTTTGACAACAAATCTCTCGGAGATTTTTAATAGTGTATTGAGGGAAGCTAAAAATGTGTAAATTACGGCGTGTGTTCAAATGACATTTCGTCGTCTCGTTAAGTATTTCAATACGAGATGTACGGAAGCCTTTAGGTATGTACAGGAGAACCATAATAACTTCTTCACTCCTCATGTTTCGATTAAGATTGCTGAAGGTCAGGCCAAAGCTAATAAGCATAGAGTAACCAGATACAACATGCAAAGAGCCACTTATGAAGTATGACAAGAGGTTCAGTGAAGCTCTTAGGGGTGGAGGCAATGTTCAGAATGTATCACTTAGTGACCATATTTGTTCATGTGGGAAGTGGACAATATATAAATATCCATGTACACATGTCTTAGCAGTGTGCCAGGAGATTGGCATGGACTAAACGCCTCTTGTTGACGAACTATATAGTATTGGCTCCTACAGGGTGGGGAGTTCAACCTAGTACCACACAAAGACTACTGAAAGGAGACGCTATTCACGTGCATACTTGATCGGGATCGTCTCAGGCGAAGAAAGAGAAAGCCAAAGTCAACTCGGATTCCTAATGAGATGGATGAGGCTCAGCTTAGAAGAACAAGTCATTATTCTATTTATAGGAAACGGATCATTCTAGATGCCGTTGTCCTAATGTAATTGCTAGACCTTTAGGATCATAAATTTATGTACTCTTAAGTAAATTGGGCATTGTTGTACTGATGATGCATTGTCTTTGTAAGAGTTACTTGATTTTCTTTTAGTTTGTGAAAAACTCTAGTTTTTTTAGAGTTTGTTCTGTTCAGGAATTGCCACTTGAGGTGGCGATTTCTGTGAATGAAATCGCCACTCGAAGTGGCGATTACTGAAATCGCCACTCAAAGTGGCGATTACTGAAATCGCCACTTGGAATGACGATTTCAATGGCCTGCAAACTACCTCCCAGGAGCCCGACAATGGACTTTCAGAGCAGAAATCACCCTAGCCCCCTGTTCGCCGACATTGCTCCGTCTCGTCGGGCTGCGAGTCCTCCGCCCCCTCTCGTCAGACCAGCCTCCGTGATCCATCATTGTCTTCAGCTCGTGTCACCCGTGACGCCCTCCGTTCGGACTCTGCCCTCAGTCCCTTCCAGATAGAGATCGCATCTTTTAGCCTTGTTAGGACTAGAGAGTGATGCAATCTTGATTGCTGATTGATGAAATGAAATGGTTGTGGACACACGTTGATTTGATTTAACACAAGGACTTGCATTTCCCCTTTCCAGCAACTACATTTTTTTTTCCCAATCATCTTCAGATCTCAATAGGTTTAGCATTGTTGTCTACAAGATTTTAAACAGCATTGTTTTGTCTACACCATGACTTTCTGGATAATAATGTACGCTGCAGTTCAAAAATGATATTCATGCATTGGGATGGTTTTGCAAATGAAGCAAAAACATTCATGGGTCTGTGACTTTGTATCAGTATGCAGCCACACTTTTGGAACTAATTTTATGTATGCCAATTTTATGGGTCTGCTTGTTCAGATTCAAGGTTTCTTTGTGGCTTGAAGGAGGAAAGAGTTGTAGCTGCTAATCTGGTCCAAGCTCAGAGAGACTATTTTGGAGCTCATACATATGAGAGGACTGACGTGCCAAGTAGAGGCATGAGTAAAATAAAGCCCCATTCATTATGAATTGGGTGACACATAGATAAAATTGATCATTAAGATATGAACTTATTGATTTTTAGGCACTAACAACCTGACTAGAGCTTCTCAGTTCAATTACTGTTGACAGCATTCAGCGGTGGTGCCCTGCAGACTCGATTCTCTCTGCCTAATTAATGCACTTCG
>UESW01004435.1:783302-849311 GCA_900491605.1 Calamus simplicifolius | reverse complement strand
TGTTTCGGCAACTCCTTCTCACTCCTGCCAAAGCTCGGCTTCCATGGACTTTTTGAGAAATTCAGCCCACCTCCATTCTTCATGGTTCTTTTCATTTTCAATTGTCTTTCAACCTTAATGGCAATGTGCATCATTTCGGTTAAGGTATGGTAGGAATGTAATTCCACCACATGAGCTATCTCCATGTTCAAACCAGCCAAGAACCTTGCCATGGTGGCTTCCATAGGTTCCTCCAATTGAGTTCTTGCCAATGCCATCTCCATGGCCTTGAAAAATTCTTCTACACTTCTGCCTCCTTGTGACATCCTTTGCAACCTTTGATGAAGCTCCTTGAAATAGTGTTGGGGAACAAATCTTTCCCTCATGACTTCTTTCATGGCTTCCCAAGTGGTAATGGTTCTAAGGCCAAGATTTCTCCTTTTAATCAACATTTGATCCCACCATATGATTGCATAATCCTTGAACTCCACAGCTGCGAGCTTTACTTTCTTTTCTTTCGAGTAATTGTGGCATTCAAAAATGAGCTCCACTTGCCTTTCCATTCCAAGTACAAATCTGGATTTTCCTTTCCATGAAAAGAGGGTATCTTCATCTTAATGCTACCCACATTTGAATCAACTCTCTCTTCAGCTCCTTCCCCAATTCCATAGTCCCAATTCCTATAATTTCTACCTCCCCTTCTTCCACCAAATCCTCTACCCTTAGGTGGCCGAAACCCCCTACCTCTCGGACTGTGGAGGTTGAATTCATTCCCTTCTTCATCATACTCATGTCCCCAATCATTCTCATTATCCCTAACTTCCTCTCTACCCTTTACTTCCAACCTTTCAATTCTATCTACCAAGGTGGTCATCACAAAATTATTTCTCTCCATTTGTTGTCTTAAAGCTTGTAACAACAAACGGTCATCCCTATTTGATTCCTCACCACCACTACCACTGGTTTCTTGTTTTTTTGACATGTTCAGAGCTGCAAGAAAAAAGATGTTAGTAGAAAATGGCTCACCCTCTCAAGTGTTTCACTCAAGTATTGGCTTTTCTCTCAAATGATCTCACTCTCTTGCCTTTTACCACTCAATCTTCTTCCTTGCTAATTTTAAGAACTAGGGCAGAGTGTCTTTCAAACCAATTGAAAATATATCAATGAAAATCAAGGGAAATAGATAAAGAAAAGATTTGCAATTTAACACAACTAGTTGCCTAGTGATGGCTTCGTTAAACCAAACAGACCATAAGATGGCACGTGTCTGGTATCCACCAACAATAGTGTTCAGATTTGGAAGAAAGAAGAAGAAGAAGATTTCCGAGTTTTAAAATAAAGAGATTAAACCCTGGAATACTGATTGGAATCCCCAAATATGATGCTAATAAACCCAAGAGACTTCAAAGGGCAGATTGCTCACTGTTTTGCACAAACTTCAAATTCGGAGCCCAACTCACCTTGCTCAATGTCTCCAATCAAACCAACGAATTTCAAGCTGAAAATTGGTGGTTTATTGCTTTGTAGTATGGAGAACACGTGGGTAAATTTTGAGGATTTTCTGGGTTGTTTTGGTGGATGAACAGATTGGTCTTTCTTTTTCCTCAGAATTATTTTTTTTTTTTTTTTTGAGGATTTCTGGTTTCTATTTTTTTTTTTTTTTTTTGAAGTTCAATACCCCCACAAGATTACTTGACCGTTTGCACAGCAAGCTCAAAGAAGAAATGAAGAAATCTCCCTTTGATCTAGGGCCTTGAAAAGAAAGCAGAAAATTGGAAGATGAAGAGTTAGTCTGAAAAAACACTACCTTGTTAGGATGATTTGCAGCTCTGATACCAAATGATGAACGGATCTTTAGAATCACCTCAACAAGGATATCTTCTTCAGTTGATTAACACAACCCCAACCCGTGAAGAGGCACTAACCGAATCAGAAGAAGAAAGGCCAAGGAACCAAATCACAATAGAAACAGGTTCTAAGGTAACTTGATTATCAAAGATAAAATAGTCAATTGGCTAAAATGACTAAGTCCTAGTTCTTTCAAGAAGCAAGGAAGAAATAATGCTCTCAATTGGATTATAACCAAAAGAAAATTCGGAATTGTTCATTAACCTTCAATCTGAAGTTCAGCATACAATATATAGATCTTCAAGAATAGGAAAAGCCAAATATAGCAATAAATACTACACACCCTCATAAGTTCTGCATGTTCCAAAGCTCATTAATTAGGCTGCAATGCATAGTCTCAAAGCTCATTAATTAGGCTGCAATGCATAGTCTCAAAGCTCATTAATTAGGCTGCAATGCATAGTCTCAATTAGCTCTATTTGGCAATTCCTTTGGTCCACCTGGCAAAGAGTCAAACACTTGAATTCTTCCACTTGGCCGTTTGCTTCTCCATGGCTGATTACTCCTGGGCCAATTGCTTCCATGATCAAGCTTTGGAGTTCCTTAGCTTTGGCTCTAGTTATGGGACCTTGATAGCTTAATGATGGAGCTCCTTCATCATCCCCTCCCTCTTGAGAAAAATTCGTCCCCGAATTTGGTCCTATACCAAAATAGGGAGAAAGATCAGTAACATTAAAAGTATTACTTACTTCATACTCACTTGGCAAGTCAATCTTGTAGGCATTAGGATTAATGCGTTCCAAGACTTTAAAAGGCCCATCTCCTCTTGGTTGCAACTTTGATTTCCTTTGCGTAGGAAACCTTTCTTTCCTTAAGTGTATCCAAACTAAGTCACCTGGTTCAAACACAATTGCCTTTCGGCCTTTGTTAGCATATTTTGCATATGACTCATTTTTCTTTTCAATATGTAACTTAGCTTGTTCATGCATTTTCTTCACAAATTCTGCCTTACTCTTACCATCAAGAGATGCAATATGATTAACAGGCAATGGAGATAAATCTAAGGGAGTAAGTGGGTTAAATCCATATACAAGCTCAAAAGGTGAATACCCACTAGATGAATGTACAACCCTATTATATGCAAATTCTATATATGGTATGCATTCCTCCCAAGATTTTAAATTCTTCTTCACAAATGCTCTCAAAAGTGTGGACAAAGTTCTATTTACTACTTCTGTTTGCCCATCTGTTTGAGGATGACAGGTAGTAGAGAATAACAACTTTGTTCCCAATTTTCCCCAAAGTACTCTCCAAAAATGACTCAAAAATTTTACATCCCTATCACTAACAATAGTTTTAGGAATGCCATGCAATCTAACAACTTCCCTAAAGAACAAATTAGCCACATAAGTAGCATCAGCAGTTTTCTTACAAGGAATAAAATGAGCCATCTTTGAAAACCTATCAACCACAACAAATATGGAATCATGACTCCTTTGTGACCTAGGCAACCCTAAAACAAAGTCCATAGACAAGTCAACCCAAGGATGCTTAGGTACAGGCAATGGTGTATATAGCCCATGAGGCTTCACCTTAGACTTGGCTCTTTTGCAAGTTTCACATTTGGCACAAAATTTCTCAACATCCCTTTTCATATGAGGCCAAAAGAAATGTTCCTTAAGTACATCAAGAGTTTTAGCAACCCCAAAATGCCCCATAAGACCACCACAATGACTTTCATGCACAAGCAAATCCCTCAAAGAGCTTTTGGGTACACACAATCTGTTTTCCCTAAACAAATATCCATCATGCCTAAAGTACTTTTGAAATGCAATGTTCTCACATGCCACATACACTTGTGAAAAATCAGAATCATGCTCATATAATCCCTTAACAAATTCAAAGCCAAGCAATTTAGAGTCAAGTGTGTTAAGGAGATTATACCTTCTTGAGAGTGCATCGGCCACAATGTTCTCTTTACCTTGTTTGTATTGCACCACATATGGGAATGTCTCAATGAACTCGATCCATCTAGCATGCCTCTTGTTTAGTTTCCCTTGGCCCTTAAGATGTCGCAAAGACTGATGATCGGTGTGAATGATGAACTCCCTTGGCCACAAGTAGTGCTGCCATGTCTCCAAAGCCCTTACCAATGCATATAGTTCCTTGTCATATGTTGAGTAGTTCAACGCTGCCCCGTTTAGTTTCTCACTGAAATATGCAATGGGCTTCCTCTCCTGCAACAAACAGCGCCAATCCCTTTCCCGGAGGCATCACATTCAATTTCAAAAGCTTTGGAAAAATCGGGCAATATAAGTAAGGGTGCTGAACACAACTTTATTTTTAACATGTTAAATGCATTCTCATGTTCATCACTCCATACAAATGGAACATTCTTTTTTACCAATTCATTCAAAGGGGCGGCTAAGCTACTAAAGTTAGGTACAAACCTACGATAGAAACTAGCTAGCCCATGAAAACTCCTGACCTCGCTCACATTGGAAGGTCTCGGCCATTCTCTAATGGCTTTCACCTTCTCTTTGTCCACTTCAATTCCTTTACTGCTAACAACAAATCCTAGGAAAACAAGTCTTTCCATGCAAAAAGAACACTTCTTGAAATTAGCATACAACTTCTCCTTTCTTAAAACATTAAAAACACTCCTCAAATGTTGCAAATGTTCATGCATGCTTTTGCTGTAAATCAGAATGTCATCAAAGTAAACAACAACAAACTTTCCAATAAAAGTTCTCAACACATGGTTCATCAATCTCATGAAAGTACTAGGTGCATTTGTGAGCCCAAAAGGCATCACAAGCCATTCATACAAACCATATTTAGTCTTAAATGCTGTTTTCCATTCATCACCTTCTTTCATCCTAATTTGGTGATATCCACTCTTAAGATCAATTTTAGAGAATATACTAGCACCATGAAGTTCATCAAGCATATCATCAAGTCTAGGAATAGGATACCTGTATTTCACGGTGATCTTGTTGATAGCACGACAATCAACACACATTCTGAAAGTTCCATCTTTCTTTGGCACCAAGAGCACCGGAACGGCACATGGGCTCATACTCTCCTTCACATACCCTTTTGCTAGCAAGTCTTCCACTTGCCTTTGAAGTTCCTTGGTCTCCTCGGGATTGCTCCTATAAGCCGGGCGGTTTGGAATTTGAGCTCCAGGCACAAAATCAATTTGATGTTCAATTCCCCTCAAGGGTGGCAAACCGGATGGCACCTCCTCGGGAAAGATATCCTCATATTCCTGCAAAAGAGAAGAAGCAACACTCGGGATAGGAAAACTCAATGTTAGAGTTAGAAAATAAGGTTTCCTTATACATAAGAAGGTATAAGGGCCTCATGTCAAGCAAAGCTTCTCTCATTTCTTTTTTTTTTTTACAAACAATGACGTTTTTCCCTCTTCTTTTTCTTTAGAACCAGATTGCTCTCCTTTTTCTTTTGCCCTCTTATTTTTCTCTTTTGTCTCTCTTTTTTTTTCTCCACTCTTTTCTTTCTTCTCCTTTCCCTCATCTTTTTTTAAATCACTCTTTTCCTCAACTGATTTTCCCTCTAATGCTCTCATTATCCTCACTTGATCTTCATGTGCTTGAATAGGACTCAAAGGATTTAGAGTGTATGTTCGGCCATTCTTTACCAAGGTATACTTATTCTTCTTTCCATCATGAGTTACACTCCTATCATATTGCCAAGGACGCCCCAACAATATGTGAGTAGCTACCATAGGCACAACATCACACAAAACCTCATCCTCATACTGCCCTATGGTGAATGGAACTACAGCTTGTTTGGTTACTTTCAATTTATTGCATTCATTCAACCATTGAAGTCCATACGGCTTTGGATGCTTCTTACACACCAACCCCAATTTTTTTACAAGATGAGAGCTCACCACATTGCAACAACTTCCACTGTCAATGATCATGCTACATAGTTTATTGCTCACGGCACATCTTGTATGGAAAATGTTTTCCCTTTGTATTGCATCACCATCTTCCAAACTTACTTGTGCACTTAAAGCTCTCATGGTTACCATAGCATATGTCAACCCAACCATAGGGTCTTGCTCTCCCATCTCCAACTCCTCTTCTTCACCATTTTCGGCCAGATTTGGTGTGTCCTCTTCTTCATCCTCATCTCCACTCTCTAGACCTCCATCTTCTCTTATAAACATCACTCTTTGGTTCGGACATTGATTGGCATAATGTCCATGCCCCAAACACTTGAAGCATTTCACTTCTCTAGCTCTAGTAGGACCTTCTTTTTTTTTTATGTCTTCCTCTTTTATTTTTCCTTTCCCTTTCCACTCTTCTTTTCCCTTCCATTCCTCCTTTTTCTGTTTCGGCAACTCCTTCTCACTCCTACCAAAGCTCGGCTTCCATGGACTTTTTGAGAAATTCAGCCCACCTCCATTCTTCATGGTTCTTTTCATTTTCAATTGTCTTTCAACCTTAATGGCAATGTGCATCATTTCGGTTAAGGTATGGTAGGAATGTAATTCCACCACATGAGCTATCTCCATGTTCAAACCAGCCAAGAACCTTGCCATGGTGGCTTCCATAGGTTCCTCCAATTGAGTTCTTGCCAATGCCATCTCCATGGCCTTGAAAAATTCTTCTACACTTCTGCCTCCTTGTGACATCCTTTGCAACCTTTGATGAAGCTCCTTGAAATAGTGTTGGGGAACAAATCTTTCCCTCATGACTTCTTTCATGGCTTCCCAAGTGGTAATGGTTCTAAGGCCAAGATTTCTCCTTTTAATCAACATTTGATCCCACCATATGATTGCATAATCCTTGAACTCCACAGCTGCGAGCTTTACTTTCTTTTCTTCCGAGTAATTGTGGCATTCAAAAATGAGCTCCACTTGCCTTTCCCATTCCAAGTACAAATCTGGATTTTCCTTTCCATGAAAAGAGGGTATCTTCATCTTAATGCTACCCACATTTGAATCAACTCTCTCTTCAGCTCCTTCCCCAATTCCATAGTCCCAATTCCTATAATTTCTACCTCCCCTTCTTCCACCAAATCCTCTGCCCTTAGGTGGCCGAAACCCCCTACCTCTCGGACTGTGGAGGTTGAATTCATTCCCTTCTTCATCATACTCATGTCCCCAATCATTCTCATTATCCCTAACTTCCTCTCTACCCTTTACTTCCAACCTTTCAATTCTATCTACCAAGGTGGTCATCACAAAATTATTTCTCTCCATTTGTTGTCTTAAAGCTTGTAACAACAAACGGTCATCCCTATTTGATTCCTCACCACCACTACCACTGGTTTCTTGTTTTTTTGACATGTTCAGAGCTGCAAGAAAAAAGATGTTAGTAGAAAATGGCTCACCCTCTCAAGTGTTTCACTCAAGTATTGGCTTTTCTCTCAAATGATCTCACTCTCTTGCCTTTTACCACTCAATCTTCTTCCTTGCTAATTTTAAGAACTAGGGCAGAGTGTCTTTCAAACCAATTGAAAATATATCAATGAAAATCAAGGGAAATAGATAAAGAAAAGATTTGCAATTTAACACAACTAGTTGCCTAGTGATGGCTTCGTTAAACCAAACAGACCATAAGATGGCACGTGTCTGGTATCCACCAACAATAGTGTTCAGATTTGGAAGAAAGAAGAAGAAGAAGATTTCAGAGTTTTAAAATAAAGAGATTAAACCCCTGGAATACTGATTGGAATCCCCAAATATGATGCTAATAAACCCAAGAGACTTCAAAGGGCAGATTGCTCACTGTTTTGCACAAACTTCAAATTCGGAGCCCAACTCACCTTGCTCAATGTCTCCAATCAAACCAACGAATTTCAAGCTGAAAATTGGTGGTTTATTGCTTTGTAGTATGGAGAACACGTGGGTAAATTTTGAGGATTTTCTGGGTTGTTTTGGTGGATGAACAGATTGGTCTTTCTTTTTCCTCAGAATTTTTTTTTTTTTTTTTTTGAGGATTTCTGGTTTCTATTTTTTTTTTTTTTTTTTTGAAGTTCAATACCCCCACAAGATTACTTGACCGTTTGCACAGCAAGCTCAAAGAAGAAATGAAGAAATCTCCCTTTGATCTAGGGCCTTGAAAAGAAAGCAGAAAATTGGAAGATGAAGAGTTAGTCTGGAAAAACACTACCTTGTTAGGATGATTTGCAGCTCTGATACCAAATGATGAACGGATCTTTAGAATCACCTCAACAAGGATATCTTCTTCAGTTGATTAACACAACCCCAACCCGTGAAGAGGCACTAACCGAATCAGAAGAAGGAAGGCCAAGGAACCAAATCACAATAGAAACAGGTTCTAAGGTAACTTGATTATCAAAGATAAAATAGTCAATTGGCTAAAATGACTAAGTCCTAGTTCTTTCAAGAAGCAAGGAAGAAATAATGCTCTCAATTGGATTATAACCAAAAGAAAATTCGGAATTGTTCATTAACCTTTAATCTGAAGTTCAGCATACAATATATATCTCTTCAAGAATAGGAAAAGCCAAATATAGCAATAAATACTACACACCCTCATAAGTTCTGCATGTTCCAAAGCTCATTAAATAGGCTGCAATGCATGTTTCAAAGCTCATTAAATAGGCTGCAATGCATGTTTCAAAGCTCATTAAATAGGCTGCAATGCATAGTCTTCAATTAATCTCTATTTGGCAATTCCTTTGGTCCACCTGGCAAAGAGTCAAACACTTGAATTCTTCCACTTGGCCGTTTGCTTCTCCATGGCTGATTACTCCTGGGCCGATTGCTTCCATGATCAAGCTTTGGAGTTCCTTAGCTTTGGCTCTAGTTATGGGACCTTGATAGCTTAATGATGGAGCTCCTTCATCATCCCCTCCCTCTTGAGAAAAATTCGTCCCCGAATTTGGTCCTATACCAAAATAGGGAGAAAGATCAGTAACATTAAAAGTATTACTTACTTCATACTCACTTGGCAAGTCAATCTTGTAGGCATTAGGATTAATGCGTTCCAAGACTTTAAAAGGCCCATCTCCTCTTGGTTGCAACTTTGATTTCCTTTGCGTAGGAAACCTTTCTTTCCTTAAGTGTATCCAAACTAAGTCACCTGGTTCAAACACAATTGCCTTTCGGCCTTTGTTAGCATATTTTGCATATGACTCATTTTTCTTTTCAATATGTAACTTAGCTTGTTCATGCATTTTCTTCACAAATTCTGCCTTACTCTTACCATCAAGAGATGCAATATGATTAACAGGCAATGGAGATAAATCTAAGGGAGTAAGTGGGTTAAATCCATATACAAGCTCAAAAGGTGAATACCCACTAGATGAATGTACAACCCTATTATATGCAAATTCTATATATGGTATGCATTCCTCCCAAGATTTTAAATTCTTCTTCACAAATGCTCTCAAAAGTGTGGACAAAGTTCTATTTACTACTTCTGTTTGCCCATCTGTTTGAGGATGACAGGTAGTAGAGAATAACAACTTTGTTCCCAATTTTCCCCAAAGTACTCTCCAAAAATGACTCAAAAATTTTACATCCCTATCACTAACAATAGTTTTAGGAATGCCATGCAATCTAACAACTTCCCTAAAGAACAAATTAGCCACATAAGTAGCATCAGCAGTTTTCTTACAAGGAATAAAATGAGCCATCTTTGAAAACCTATCAACCACAACAAATATGGAATCATGACTCCTTTGTGACCTAGGCAACCCTAAAACAAAGTCCATAGACAAGTCAACCCAAGGATGCTTAGGTACAGGCAATGGTGTATATAGCCCATGAGGCTTCACCTTAGACTTGGCTCTTTTGCAAGTTTCACATTTGGCACAAAATTTCTCAACATCCCTTTTCATATGAGGCCAAAAGAAATGTTCCTTAAGTACATCAAGAGTTTTAGCAACCCCAAAATGCCCCATAAGACCACCACAATGACTTTCATGCACAAGCAAATCCCTCAAAGAGCTTTTGGGTACACACAATCTGTTTTCCCTAAACAAATATCCATCATGCCTAAAGTACTTTTGAAATGCAATGTTCTCACATGCCACATACACTTGTGAAAAATCAGAATCATGCTCATATAATCCCTTAACAAATTCAAAGCCAAGCAATTTAGAGTCAAGTGTGTTAAGGAGATTATACCTTCTTGAGAGTGCATCGGCCACAATGTTCTCTTTACCTTGTTTGTATTGCACCACATATGGGAATGTCTCAATGAACTCGATCCATCTAGCATGCCTCTTGTTTAGTTTCCCTTGGCCCTTAAGATGTCGCAAAGACTGATGATCGGTGTGAATGATGAACTCCCTTGGCCACAAGTAGTGCTGCCATGTCTTCAAAGCCCTTACCAATGCATATAGTTCCTTGTCATATGTTGAGTAGTTCAACGCTGCCCCGTTTAGTTTCTCACTGAAATATGCAATGGGCTTCCTCTCCTGCAACAAACAGCGCCAATCCCTTTCCCGGAGGCATCACATTCAATTTCAAAAGCTTTGGAAAAATCGGGCAATATAAGTAAGGGTGCTGAACACAACTTTATTTTTAACATGTTAAATGCATTCTCATGTTCATCACTCCATACAAATGGAACATTCTTTTTTACCAATTCATTCAAAGGGGCGGCTAAGCTACTAAAGTTAGGTACAAACCTACGATAGAAACTAGCTAGCCCATGAAAACTCCTGACCTCGCTCACATTGGAAGGTCTCGGCCATTCTCTAATGGCTTTCACCTTCTCTTTGTCCACTTCAATTCCTTTACTGCTAACAACAAATCCTAGGAAAACAAGTCTTTCCATGCAAAAAGAACACTTCTTGAAATTAGCATACAACTTCTCCTTTCTTAAAACATTAAAAACACTCCTCAAATGTTGCAAATGTTCATGCATGCTTTTGCTGTAAATCAGAATGTCATCAAAGTAAACAACAACAAACTTTCCAATAAAAGTTCTCAACACATGGTTCATCAATCTCATGAAAGTACTAGGTGCATTTGTGAGCCCAAAAGGCATCACAAGCCATTCATACAAACCATATTTAGTCTTAAATGCTGTTTTCCATTCATCACCTTCTTTCATCCTAATTTGGTGATATCCACTCTTAAGATCAATTTTAGAGAATATACTAGCACCATGAAGTTCATCAAGCATATCATCAAGTCTAGGAATAGGATACCTGTATTTCACGGTGATCTTGTTGATAGCACGACAATCAACACACATTCTGAAAGTTCCATCTTTCTTTGGCACCAAGAGCACCGGAACGGCACATGGGCTCATACTCTCCTTCACATACCCTTTTGCTAGCAAGTCTTCCACTTGCCTTTGAAGTTCCTTGGTCTCCTCGGGATTGCTCCTATAAGCCGGGCGGTTTGGAATTTGAGCTCCAGGCACAAAATCAATTTGATGTTCAATTCCCCTCAAGGGTGGCAAACCGGATGGCACCTCCTCGGGAAAGATATCCTCATATTCCTGCAAAAGAGAAGAAGCAACACTCGGGATAGGAAACTCAATGTTAGAGTTAGAAAATAAGGTTTCCTTATACATAAGAAGGTATAAGGGCCTCATGTCAAGCAAAGCTTCTCTCATTTCTTTTTTTTTTTTACAAACAATGACGTTTTTCCCTCTTCTTTTTCTTTAGAACCAGATTGCTCTCCTTTTTCTTTTGCCCTCTTATTTTTCTCTTTTGTCTCTCTTTTTTTTTCTCCACTCTTTTCTTTCTTCTCCTTTCCCTCATCTTTTTTTAAATCACTCTTTTCCTCAACTGATTTTCCCTCTAATGCTCTCATTATCCTCACTTGATCTTCATGTGCTTGAATAGGACTCAAAGGATTTAGAGTGTATGTTCGGCCATTCTTTACCAAGGTATACTTATTCTTCTTTCCATCATGAGTTACACTCCTATCATATTGCCAAGGACGCCCCAACAATATGTGAGTAGCTACCATAGGCACAACATCACACAAAACCTCATCCTCATACTGCCCTATGGTGAATGGAACTACAGCTTGTTTGGTTACTTTCAATTTATTGCATTCATTCAACCATTGAAGTCCATACGGCTTTGGATGCTTCTTACACACCAACCCCAATTTTTTTACAAGATGAGAGCTCACCACATTGCAACAACTTCCACTGTCAATGATCATGCTACATAGTTTATTGCTCACGGCACATCTTGTATGGAAAATGTTTTCCCTTTGTATTGCATCACCATCTTCCAAACTTACTTGTGCACTTAAAGCTCTCATGGTTACCATAGCATATGTCAACCCAACCATAGGGTCTTGCTCTCCCATCTCCAACTCCTCTTCTTCACCATTTTCGGCCAGATTTGGTGTGTCCTCTTCTTCATCCTCATCTCCACTCTCTAGACCTCCATCTTCTCTTATAAACATCACTCTTTGGTTCGGACATTGATTGGCATAATGTCCATGCCCCAAACACTTGAAGCATTTCACTTCTCTAGCTCTAGTAGGACCTTATTCTTTTTTTTATGTCTTCCTCTTTTATTTTTCCTTTCCCTTTCCACTCTTCTTTTCCCTTCCATTCCTCCTTTTTCTGTTTCGGCAACTCCTTCTCACTCCTGCCAAAGCTCGGCTTCCATGGACTTTTTGAGAAATTCAGCCCACCTCCATTCTTCATGGTTCTTTTCATTTTCAATTGTCTTTCAACCTTAATGGCAATGTGCATCATTTCGGTTAAGGTATGGTAGGAATGTAATTCCACCACATGAGCTATCTCCATGTTCAAACCAGCCAAGAACCTTGCCATGGTGGCTTCCATAGGTTCCTCCAATTGAGTTCTTGCCAATGCCATCTCCATGGCCTTGAAAAATTCTTCTACACTTCTGCCTCCTTGTGACATCCTTTGCAACCTTTGATGAAGCTCCTTGAAATAGTGTTGGGGAACAAATCTTTCCCTCATGACTTCTTTCATGGCTTCCCAAGTGGTAATGGTTCTAAGGCCAAGATTTCTCCTTTTAATCAACATTTGATCCCACCATATGATTGCATAATCCTTGAACTCCACAGCTGCGAGCTTTACTTTCTTTTCTTTCGAGTAATTGTGGCATTCAAAAATGAGCTCCACTTGCCTTTCCATTCCAAGTACAAATCTGGATTTTCCTTTCCATGAAAAGAGGGTATCTTCATCTTAATGCTACCCACATTTGAATCAACTCTCTCTTCAGCTCCTTCCCCAATTCCATAGTCCCAATTCCTATAATTTCTACCTCCCCTTCTTCCACCAAATCCTCTACCCTTAGGTGGCCGAAACCCCCTACCTCTCGGACTGTGGAGGTTGAATTCATTCCCTTCTTCATCATACTCATGTCCCCAATCATTCTCATTATCCCTAACTTCCTCTCTACCCTTTACTTCCAACCTTTCAATTCTATCTACCAAGGTGGTCATCACAAAATTATTTCTCTCCATTTGTTGTCTTAAAGCTTGTAACAACAAACGGTCATCCCTATTTGATTCCTCACCACCACTACCACTGGTTTCTTGTTTTTTTGACATGTTCAGAGCTGCAAGAAAAAGATGTTAGTAGAAAATGGCTCACCCTCTCAAGTGTTTCACTCAAGTATTGGCTTTTCTCTCAAATGATCTCACTCTCTTGCCTTTTACCACTCAATCTTCTTCCTTGCTAATTTTAAGAACTAGGGCAGAGTGTCTTTCAAACCAATTGAAAATATATCAATGAAAATCAAGGGAAATAGATAAAGAAAAGATTTGTAATTTAACACAACTAGTTGCCTAGTGATGGCTTCGTTAAACCAAACAGACCATAAGATGGCACGTGTCTGGTATCCACCAACAATAGTGTTCAGATTTGGAAGAAAGAAGAAGAAGAAGATTTCAGAGTTTTAAAATAAAGAGATTAAACCCCTGGAATACTGATTGGAATCCCCAAATATGATGCTAATAAACCCAAGAGACTTCAAAGGGCAGATTGCTCACTGTTTTGCACAAACTTCAAATTCGGAGCCCAACTCACCTTGCTCAATGTCTCCAATCAAACCAACGAATTTCAAGCTGAAAATTGGTGGTTTATTGGTTTGTAGTATGGAGAACACGTGGGTAAATTTTGAGGATTTTCTGGGTTGTTTTGGTGGATGAACAGATTGGTCTTTCTTTTTCCTCAGAATTATATTATTTTTTTTTTTTTGAGGATTTCTGGTTTTTATTTTTTTTTTTTTTTGAAGTTCAATACCCCCACAAGATTACTTGACCGTTTGCACAGCAAGCTCAAAGAAGAAATGAAGAAATCTCCCTTTGATCTAGGGCCTTGAAAAGAAAGCAGAAAATTGGAAGATGAAGAGTTAGTCTGGAAAAACACTACCTTGTTAGGATGATTTGCAGCTCTGATACCAAATGATGAACGGATCTTTAGAATCACCTCAACAAGGATATCTTTTCAGTTGATTAACACAACTCCAACCCGTGAAGAGGCACTAACCGAATCAGAAGAAGGAAGGCCAAGGAACCAAATCACAATAGAAACAGGTTCTAAGGTAACTTGATTATCAAAGATAAAATAGTCAATTGGCTAAAATGACTAAGTCCTAGTTCTTTCAAGAAGCAAGGAAGAAATAATGCTCTCACTTGGATTATAACCAAAAGAAAATTCGGAATTATTCATTAACCTTTAATCTGAAGTTCAGCATACAATATATAGCTCTTCAAGAATAGGAAAAGCCAAATATAGCAATAAATACTACACACCCTCATAAGTTCTGCATGTTCCAAAGCTCATTAAATAGGCTGCAATGCATGTTTCAAAGCTCATTAAATAGGCTGCAATGCATGTTTCAAAGCTCATTAAATAGGCTGCAATGCATAGTCTTCAATTAATCTCTATTTGGCAATTCCTTTGGTCCACCTGGCAAAGAGTCAAACACTTGAATTCTTCCACTTGGCCGTTTGCTTCTCCATGGCTGATTACTCCTGGGCCGATTGCTTCCATGATCAAGCTTTGGAGTTCCTTAGCTTTGGCTCTAGTTATGGGACCTTGATAGCTTAATGATGGAGCTCCTTCATCAGGTAACCTCCTCTTATCCTGGTAGGGTTGCTCTTTACGAAACTTATTTCAAGGCCAGCCTTCATCTCCCTATTCACCCTTTTATACTTAACCTTTTAGACATATATTCCTTGACTCTGGCATAGTTGGTTTCGAATTCCATTCGAACCATTGTCGGTTTCCTAGTATTATGCTATATCCATAGGATAGAGGCTAGGATTTCTCTCTTCCGTAGTTTCTATACCCTTAGGAAACAATCGGGGTGGGGTCCTTTGCTCCTAGACCAACCAGAACCGTTAACTGTATCGTCCCACTTCCATTAAGAGGTGGAAAGATAGGTTTTTCTTTGCCCAGGTTGAGGGGGTAAGGACGGAGTGGGGGATTCCGGACATCGAGCCAAACAAGGACACGACAATACTACCAAGGGATAGAGAAGCATTCGGACAGTTGATTACTGCCAACGTCCCTCGATGCAACCAACTGCTAGCCGAGAAGAATCTTCAGCTGGCAGGGCTTATTCCTAGCAACGGTGAGTAGCCACAACTCTTTCCCCTTTCATCTGCTCTCTCTTTTCTTTTTTTTAATAAGTCCTTTGACTTGCAGGTATGGCACCATTACTCCAAACAGTGAGAAAGGCCGCCGCCAAGGAAAGAAGGGCCCGAGCAGGTGGAGCCCCCGCAGAGAAGAGGGTAAAAATCAAAGTCAGTAAGAGAGCCGAGGTCGAAGGAGCCTCAGGAAGAAACGAAGGGGCTGAGGAAAGGAGACGGGCTCGATCACCTTCATCAGCACCGCCCCCATCTCCCATCGACCTGACCAATACTCCTCCGGAGTAGAGGACCGAAGTCCTACCACCACCGCCTGCCGCTCCTGGGATGGAGCCAACCGGCTCAGCCACAGGGCCGATTCCAGAGGCCGCCCTATCGACCAAAGAGGCGGCGGCCGAGGACCCTCTGCAGGTTGAAGTGCCAATGGAAGAGGCACCCCCGGCCTCTGATCCACCGCCAGCGGCTCCAGCATCCGCCAGTTCCATGGAGGAAGACGAGACCGATGCGCCTTCCTTCCAATTTATTCTGCTGCGCCACAGCCGTTGGGCCGAGCGGACGATGGCTCAGGTCTACATACCTAAGCTTCAGAGGGTCCTTCAGAACCAAGGGACCTCTGTGTTCTTCCACAAGGCATCCATGGCTCACCTCTGGGTAAGTGTTCTTCCTTACTGTCGCTCTCAAGAATTTTTCTTCACCTAACCCGAATAATTTGTTTGTATACGCGATAAATTCTTTGGTTGCCGTCAGAGGCATTCTATCTCAGGCCAAGGCCACCCTTGACTAGTTGCAGGAAGATGCCAACCAAGCCCAAGCCAGAGCAGAAAAGGCTGAGGCAGCTCTGGAGGTGGCCCAAGCAGAAGTGGCCCGGGTGTAAAGGGCCAAGGCCAAAGCCGAGGCCGCCCGATTCAGGAACCTAGCCTGGGCTGAAAGGGCAGAGGAGACACTCGAGGTGGCTTAGCGCTAGGCGGCCAATGAGCTTGATAATGCTCAAGTGGTGGAGGAAAACAAAAGATAGCAGAGGAGAAGTAGAAGATGGTGGAGGTAGAGGAATTCCTATTGAAGAATCAACTACACTCCGCCACCATCGAAATAAAAGCGGCCGAGGAGCAGGCCGAGAACACCGAGGAGATCGCCCGCCGATCCGATGCCGAAATAGCCGAGCTAAAGGCAGTGGTGATCGCGGCTGAGAAGAAGGCCGCCAAGGCCGTAGAGAATTTCAGGAAGTCTAACGCTTACGATGAGGAGCTGGCCGAGACCAGTGCCTTTGCGCACAATGGTGGCTTCCAGGACTGCAAGGACAAAGTACGAAGACTCTACAGTCTCGAGGGGATCGAGGAGCTGGAGCCAGATGAGGCTTCTGAGGATGATGGTCCAGCTCCAGCTGAGCCTTGAGTTCTTTCTTTTTTTTGTAATGAGGCCCGGCAAGAGTCAGCAATTTTGTAAGATTTTAACAATCAATGAAAGCAACTTTTGAAATCTTCGAGATTCTGCTTGCTCATTCTAGAATCGGGGCCGAGGCTGATCATAGATCCTATTTAGCAACCGAAGCCGTAGCTAGGGTTAGGTGAGACAGAGGCAAGACAGGAATCTGGGCTGTAGTTAAGACATGGCTGTAGCTGAGTCGATACTCAACATCGGCGTCGAGGCCGAAGTCAAGATGTAGAAGAGGTCGAAAGCGGAGCCTTGAGGTTGAGGTTGAGACCGAAAGGGAATCAAACCGATCCGACCTTATGCTTGTGTACTGACACGAAACCGAGCTAGAACGCTGACATTTAATTAAGCTTGAGCACCAACACTGAGTTAGGCTTGAGTACCGATGTCGAGTTGGATGTGTGCCGATGTTGAGCCGGGGTTGGATGCCGACGCGAAGCCAAGCTTGAATGCTAACAGAGTCGCACTTTGAGCCGGGCTTTGAGTGCCAACGCAGAGTTGGGCTTTGAATGCCGATGCAGAGTCGGGCTTTGAGTGCCAATGCAGAGTCGTGCTTCGAGTGCCGACACAGAGTCAGGCTTTGAATGCCGACATAGAGTCTGGCCTTGAGTGCCGACGTGGAGTCGGGCTTTGAATGCCGATGCTGGGTCGGGCTTTGAGTACCGACGCAAGGTCGGGCCTTGAGTGCCGACGCAGAGTCGGGCATTGAGTGTCGACATGGGGTCGGGCTTTGAATGCCAACACGGAGTCGGGCTTTGAGTGCCGACATGGAGTCAGGCTTTTAGTGCCGATGCGGGGTCGGGCTTCGAGTGCCGACGTGGGGTCGGGCCTTGAGTGCCGATGCGGAGTCGGGCTTTGAGTTAGAGCAAGGTTGCTCAAGAATATTTTCATTGGTAAATAGAGGTGAGTGCTATTAAAAATGTAAATTAGAATATTTAAGTCTATGGCATCTGCGCACCTTACTGGTAATACCGACGAAGGTTGTCCATGTTTCAGGTGCGAGGGAGCAGCTTCCCGTCTAGCTCCTCGATTCGATAGGCCCCTCGATGGAGTGCATCGGTGACCCGATAAGGTCCTTCCCAGTTGGGCAACAGCTTTCCCCCCTCTGTAGGTTTGGAGACTTCAGCTCGTCTGAGGACTAAGTCTCTGGGGAGGAATGTTCTAGGATAAACTCGGGCATTGTAGTACTTTGCAATCCTCTGTCGGTAGAAAGCCATTCTGAGTCATGCTCGATCGCGAAGTTCCTCAACGAGGTCAAGGCTGGCTCTCAGCTGACTGGAATTGTTCTTCTCATTATACGATTGTGTTCGGGGACTAGGGACGCCGATCTTCATCGGAATGACTGCCTCCAACCCGAACACAAGGCTAAAAGGAGTTTCTTTCGTGGGAGTTTGGGGCATTGTGTGATATAACCACAACACGTTCGGGAGCTCCTCTACCCATCTTCCTTTGAAATCGTCCAGACATGTCCTAAGCCCTTGAACGATGATCCGATTTGTCACTTTTGCTGCTCCATTTGTTTGCGGATGACCAACAGAAGTAAATCTCTGACGTATGCCCAGTTCGGCATAAAACTCTTTGAAAGGAGCATTGTCGAACTGGTGACCATTGTCGGTAACAAGTGTATAGGGTAGCCCAAACCGACAAATAACGGATTTCCAAAAGAAGTTCCTCACCATGGCTTCGATGATTTTGGCAAGAGCTTCGGCCTCCACCCACTTAATGAAATGGTCGATGGCGACGAGTAGAAACTTCCGTTGACCAGAGGCTGGAGGGAACGGTACCAAAATGTTCATCCCCCATTGGGTGAAGGGCCATGGAGCCGACAAGGGGCTCAACTGAGAGGTTGGCAGGCACTGAATGTTAGCATGTCATTGGCAGCTGTCACATTTTCGGACCAGCTCGGCTGCGTCTTCTTGCATGGTGGGTCAGTAGTAGCCTTGGCGTAGGACCTTATATGACAGCGCTCTGTCCCCCAAGTGGTTTCCACAGATACCTTCATGGATCTCACATAAGATGTAGTCGGTGTCTGTGGGGCCAACACATTTAAGGAGAGGATGAGAAAAGGATCTTCAGTACAGTTGTCCGTCGAGCATCAGGAACTTGGGTACTCACCGCTTAAACAATTTGGCCTCAGCGAGGTCGGCTGGGAGGGCACAAGTGGTGAAGTATCGGATATAAACATCCATCCAGGAAGGATCTTGATGGACGAGCAAGGATTCTTCTACCGCGTTGATGCTTGGGGCTTCCAGATGCTCCACGTAGGTTCTTCCCAAGGTCTCGTCAGCCGAGGTGGCTAGCCGGGACAAAGTATCAGCTCTAGCATTCTCCCCTTGGGAGATGTAACTGACACTGAAGTGGGCCAAGGGAGAGGCTTGTGACTGCACCATACTCAAGTAACAGGACATAGTAGGGTCCCGAGCCTCATACACCCCTTTGATTTGACCAGAGACGAGCTGAGAGTCGGTGAAGACTCTAAGGCATTTCACCCCGAGCTCCCATGCCAGTCTAATCCCTGACAGTAAGGCTTCATATTCTGCCTGGTTGTTGGTGGCTGAGAAGAGAAATAAAGGGCATACTTGGTCATTACTCCGTTCCGACTTGATAGGATGAGGTCTGCCCCACTTCCTTGAGAATTTGACATTCCGTCTACGTGAAGGATCCAGTCCTCCCCTCTTTCCTCGATTGCAGCATTTGAAGGATTTGCATGGGACTTCTTTGGCTGCCCTTCTGTCCAGATGTACTCGATCAGGAAATCTGCTAAGACCTGAGACTTCATAGCTGACCTGGGTCGAAACGATAGGTTAAATTCCCCCAACTTGAGTGCCCACTTCGCCAGTAAGCCAGAGGTATCAGGACGAGAAAGGATTGCCTTGAGTGGTTGATCCATGACCATCACGATCGAGTGAGCTTGGAAATAGGGCCTGAAGCGCTGGGCGGAGATGATCAATGCAAAGATAATCTTCTCGACTCTGAAATATTTAGTCTTTGCGTCATGAAGCACCTTACTGGTGTAATACACTGGCTTTTGTGTCCCATCGGCATCCATGCGAACAAGCACGGAGCTGACAGCCTCGGGGGAGGCTGCGAGGTATAGGAGGAGCTCCTCCCCATCCCTTGGCTTGGATAACAATGGCGGGGTAGATAAGAACTCTTTTAACCCCTCGAAGGCCTTCTGGCACTCCCTCGTCCACTCGAAGCCATTGACTTTGCGCAGCGCCTTAAAGAAAGGCAGACATCTCTTCGCGGACTTAGACAAAAAATGGCTCAAGGCCACCACCCTTCCAGTCAAGCACTGCAGCTCCTTCTTGTTAGCCGGAGACCTCATGTCCAAGATGGCTTGGATCTTATCGGGATTCGCCTCGATCCCTCGCTGCATCACCATGAAGCCCAGGAATTTGCCTGCTGTCACCCCGAAGGCGCACTTGCGGGGGTTCAGCCTCATCTGGTAGTAGCGGAGGTTGTCAAAGGTCTCTGCCAGGTTAGCAACATGGTCAGTGGTACGGATACTTTTGGTTAGCATATCGTCCATGTACACCTCCATATTGTGTCCGATCTGGTCTTCAAAGACTTTATTCATCAGCCTTCGGTAAGTAGCCCCCGCATTCTTTAGTCCGAACGGCATCACCTTATAGCAGTATATCCCCTTCTTGGTCATAAACGAGGTAGCTTCCTCGTCCGCCGGGTCCATCTTGATCTGTTGTACCCAGAGAAGGCATCCATGAAGTTAAGGGTCTCGTGTGACACATCTTTTCCTAATATTCTTGATAATGCTTCTCCTCTATCACTGTGTGAGGTAGCAATCATGCCAATCACCGAAATTTCTAACCAATTTCTCAAAATTTCAAAAGTTAAGTGTATTCGAGTTCCTCTAACAGAGCTGACTATTCCACCATCTCCTCTACTCAGATTATGATAAAATTCCTTTACTAAACCAAGGTAGGTGGGGACGTCAAGTGAGCATACCTTTTCCCATCTCATTTTCTTTAATTGCTTCTCGAGAGTAAATCCTTCAGAATCAAAGAAATTAAAATCTACCTTCCTTCCAGTGGTGATAGCTTTCATGGCCAAGAGGTCAATCTGAGGTGAGGGTGGAGTGGGAATGACGCTAGGAGTTGAGGAAGAAGAAGTGGAAGATGAGCTCGGAGAGGGTTGCCTCGCTGGACGTCGAGCGGTCCTCCTCCCGGTGGTAACAATGACTCCAATAGCGGATGCACGACGCTTGGGAGCCATTTGAGGTCAAGAGAGGATGGATATAAAAGATTTGGGGTTTGGGACAAGTGAAGAGAGATTTGGAGTGGATTGGAGTCAGATGGAAACAAGAAGGTGTCGACTCTGTCCTAGATAAATCAAAAGGGGACCACTTAGAGTCGGTTCCCGCAAAGTGAGTTGTTGGCTCTAAATTGCTAACACAGTCAGCACCCGAAATAGAGTCGGCTCTGCAGTAACAGGTGTCGGCTCTAAAACTCAGACAGAGAGCACATAAAATTAGAGTTGACTCCAACATAAATAGTGTCGGCTCCAAGATAGTTTCAGTAAAAAGTGAGAGTTTCAAAGAATCTGAAACTTATCAAAATGATCATAAAACTTTGGATAAATCTTTCTTAGAATGTGGTAAATCAAGAAGTTCAAATATTTAGATAAAATTTCCTTAGAATCATAGGAGGATCTTCAAGAAAATGATTGAATTCTAGATAGTCATTCCTAGGAGATCTAAAATCATTTTGATGGATCACAAACTTCTAATTCTCCTCTAAGATAGTAAAATCTCTCTTCACTTAAGGGTTTTGTAAATATATCCGCTAATTGTTCATTAGTACATACATAATCAAGACAAACATCATTATTAGCTACATGTTCTCTAATGAAATGATGTCTTATCTCTATGTGTTTAGTTCTTGAATGTTGAATAGGATTTTTTGTCAAATTTATTGCACTAGTGTTGTCACATTTAATTGGAGTTTTATCAAGTGTTATGCCATAATCTTAAGTTGTCACTTAATCCAAAGAATTTGAGCACAACAACTTCGAGCTGCAACATATTCAGCTTCAACAGTTGATAATGCAACTGAATTTTTCTTTTTGCTAAACCAAGAGATTAAGTTACTGCCTAAGAATTGGCATGCACCATTTGTGCTTTTTCTATCCAATTTACAACCAGCAAAATCAGAATCATAATATGCAATAAGATTTAATGTTGAATCTTTAGAGTACCATAATCCTACATTTTCGTTCCATTTAAATATCTGAGAATTCTTTTACAGCAATTAAGTGAGATTCTTTAGGTTCAGACTGATATCTAGCACATAAACATACAACAAACATAATATTAGGTCTACTAGCTGTTAAATAAAGTAAAGAACCAATCATACCTCTATAATATTTTTGATCTACTTGCTTACCATCTTCATCTTTATCGAGTTTGCATGAAGGACTCATAGGTGTGCCAAGAGATTTAACTGATTCATACCAAACTTCTTAAGAATTTCTTTAGTGTACTTTGTTTGGTTGATGAAAATCCATTCTCTTTCTTTTTTGATTTGAAGTCCAAGGAAGAAGTTAAGTTCTCCCATCATGCTCATTTCAAATTCCCCTGCATTAACTTTACAAATCTTGACAAAGAAGATTGTTAGTAGCACAAAACTATATCATCTACATAGATTTGTACTACCAATAAGTCTTTATCTTTTCTTTTCAAAAACAGGGTTTTATCAACATTTCTCTAGAAAATTTATTTTCAATTAGAAATTTACTTAACCTATCATACCAAGCTCTAGGTGCTTGTTTTAAACCATAAAGTGCTTTGTGTAGTTTAAAAATATGATTTAAAAATTCATGATCTTCAAAACCAGGTGGTTGTTCAACAAAAACTTTCTCATTTATAAAACCATTTAAAAATGCACTTTTACATCCATTTGAAATAAATTAATGTTCATGAACATGCAAATGCAAGTAATAACCTAATGGCTCTAATCTAGCAACAGTGCAAAGGTTTCATCAAAATCAATTCCTTCTTCTTGATTATATCCTTTTGCAACTAATCTAGCTTTATTTCTAATTACTATGCCATTTTCATCTAATTTATTTCTAAATACCCATTTAGATCCTATAACTGGATGATCTTTGGGTCTATCAACTAGGGTCCATACCTTATTTCTAGTAAATTGATTTAATTCTTCTTGCATAGCTAGCATCCAATTACTATCTTTTCGGCTTCCTCAATAGTTTTAGGTTCTATATAAGATACAAATGCAAGATGATTACTGATATTTCTCATTGATGATCTAGTTCTTACACCTTGAGATGGATCACCTATGATTAAGTCCTTTGGATGACCATAAGCATATCTCAATCTCTAGGTAGATCTGTATCATTACGAGTAGTATCAATACCATCATCCTTAGGCGAGTCATCATCCTTAGCTTCAGGTTCATGATCTGAAGATACATTACATTTAATTTTTCAAGATCTCTTTCAAGTAAATTTGTATCTTCCTCATCATCATCTTAATTTTCAGAACTTGATGCTAAAGATTCATCAAACACTACATGAATTGACTCTTCTACAATCAGATACTTCTTATTAAATACTCTATAAGCTTTGTTTGAAGTGGAATATCCTAAGAATATACCTTCATCTGATTTTGCATCAAACTTTTCAAGATTGTCTTTACCATTATTATGAATGAAATATTGACAACCAAATGCATGAAAATAACTAATGTTGGGTTTCCTATTATGCATAATTCATAGGGAGTTTTCTTAAGGATTGGTCTAATTAATGCTCTATTTAGGATGTAACATGCTGTGTTTATAGCTTCCGCCCAAAAATATTTTGAAGTTGACTTTCACATAGCATGGTACGGGCCATGTCTTCTAGAGTTCTATTTTTTCTTTCTACAACTTCATTTATTGAGGTATTTTAGGTGCTGAAAAGTTATGATGAATGTCATTTTCAATGCAAAAATTTTTAAATAAATAATTTTAAATTTAGTTCCATGATCACTTCTAAGAGACACTATGGTGGTGTTTTTCTCATTTATGACTTTCTTGAAGAATTTTAGAAATATCAAGAAAGTCTCATCTTTATGAGCTAAAAATAATACCCAAGTGAATCTAGAGTAATCATCTACTATCACAAGACCATATTTCTTTCCTCCTAGACTAGTGGTTCTAGTAGGTCCAAAAAGGTCCATGTGAGTAGCTCGAGTGGCCTAGAGGTAGAAACAATATTTTTAGATTTGAAAGAATTCCTAGTTTGTTTTCCAAATTGACATGCATCGCAAATCTATTGTTTTCAAAATCTAATTTTGGAATACCTTTAACTAAATCCATTCTAAGCAATTTTAAAATTAAGTGTGTGCTTGCATGACCTAGTCTACGATGCCATAGCCATCCAATCTCATTTACCTTAGCATTATCAGCAATTAGGCAATGGTTACTAGTAGACATATTGTCCAAATCAATTAAGTATACATTGCCATTTCTATTTCTAACAAATATAATGCTATTGTCAATGGGATTCGATACAGTGCAGATAGAAGCTTCAAAGAAACTTTGAAACCTTTATCGCAAAGTTGGCTAATGCTAATTAAGTTATGTTTTAATCCATCTACATATAAGACATTTTCAATAAAAGTGGATGGAGTGATCTGAATTTTATCAAAGCCCAAGATGTGGCCTTTGCCGTTATCTCCAAATGTTACTACTCCTCTTTTAGCTTCAAGGGTGATGAATTGCTCTTTGTCACCTTCATGTGTCTTGAGCAGCCGCTATCAAGATACCTTTTTTTTTTAATCCTTTGGCCGCAAGACACTCCTACAAAGCAATCATATCTTTTGTTTAGGTACCCAAGCTTTCTTGGCCCTTCATGGTTAGTAGCAGTAAACACAGTTTCTTTTGGAACCCAAATTTTCTTACCTTTATGACTTATGTTCTTATGAGATATTTTATAATGCATACATAAGATTTATATCCTTTTATACCACAATGGTAACATAAATATTATTTTTAATTGGTTTCTTTATGAAGAAATTGTTAACAAATTTTTGTTTCTTATATGGTCTATACCCTAAACCAGCTTTATCAAAAATAACTCTTTTATTATTTAAAAGTAAGTTAAGCTTTTCTGAGCTATTGGTAAATTTGTCAACAGTGTTTTTATATTTTTTAGTTTCTTTCTTTAAGTTTAGATTTTCAGTAGAAATTGATTCTTTTTCCTTTAGTATATCTTGCTTTTCAGATTTTATATTCTCAATTTCACCAGCAAGTTCATTTTTCTTTTTAAGAAGATCTAGATTTTTAGTTTTCAAGGTTATGTTTTTTGTTCTTAAAATCTTGAAATCACTAAACAATTCATTGAAAGCATCATATAGTTCATCAAAAGTAAAATCATCATTGGGGGTTTTAGAATTTACCTCATCTTCATTATTTGCCATAAAACATATGTTGGCAACCTCTTGTTGATCATCTTCGGATGAAGATTCTTCCCTGTCGCTCCAAGTTGCAACATATGCTTTCTTCTTCTTTTTGTATCCCTTTTTAAGTTGAGGACATTCGGATCTAAAGTGTCCTAGTTTCTACATTCATAATAGATCAAGGGATCTTTCTCTTTATCCTTATCTTTTTCTTTTTCTCCTTCCATCTTAATACTAGTTTTTCTCTTATGGAAGGGTCTCCTTCTTTGCATAAACTTTTTGAATTTCTTCGCAAGGAGAGCGGTCTCATCGTCATCTTCATCTTCTTCGCTGCTGCTCTTTTCATTTTCTGAGCTTTGAGTGCAATAGTCCTCTTCTTCTTCACATCATCTTCTTGATGCTGCTTCATTGTAAGCTTATGGGTCATAAGAGATCCAAGTAGCTCCTCCAAAGGTAGATTGTTCAGATCTTTGGCTTCTTGGATAGTTATTACTTTAGCTTCTCATGCTCTTGGAAGAGACCTAAGAATTTTTTGCACCAATTCAGAGTTAGTATAGGTCTTACCAAGACTTTTTAATCCATTTACTATATCAGTAAATCTAGTATACATGCATGTAATAGATTTATTTTGATCCATGCTAAAGAGTTCATATTTATGCACCAAAATATTAATCTTGGATTCCTTAACTTGGTTAGTACCCTCATGAGTAACTTCCAACCTATCCCATATCTCCTTGGCTGAGATGCAAGTGGATATTCTATTGAATTCATTTGCATCCAAAGAGCAGTATAGGACATTCACGGCCTTGGTATTGAGCTGAGCCATTTTCCTATCATTTTATTTAAATCCCTTTCGGGCTTAGGAATAATGGATCCATCTACTAAGTGTGTGGGAGTGCTAGGACCATTGATAATGACACTCCATAACTCATAGTCTAAAACTTGAATAAAAATCCTCATTCTAGCTTTTCAATATGAATAGTTTGTGCCATTAAATAAAGATGGTTAGTTTGTGGATTGTCCCTCAGAAAAAGAGAAACCAGCTTGAGCTGCCATTTGGATCTTTAGCTCTTGATTGTTAGATCAAGTAGAGATGAGCACAAGCTCTGATACCAATTGTTGGCCCAGATGGCAACCTAAGAGGGGGGGATAAATTGGGTTCTTTAAAAAATTTACAATTAAAATCAATTTTCCAAGATGAATGTGCACAAGTAAAGTGTAGTGAGTATGATGCTATGAATGCTGAGCACAATATAAAAGTTAGAGTAAAAGAGAAGAAATGAGCACGACAAACACAGAGGATTTATAGTGGTTCGGTGTTAGCTACACCTACATCCACTCTCAAGCAACTCTCGGGTACGCACTATAATTACCCGATTACAGCAGAGTTGTTTACAAGATCACAACTCGAACTTTATTGTTTTATAATGGGATCACAACGAACCCAGCCGATTTTCACAGGTTCACCAGCACAAACCTAACACAAGCTAATCTTAGCTTGCTCGAGGTCAACTACCTCACCTGATTCAATTTTCCTGATTGAATCAGAAAACAAATGTATCAAATAGTTGATTACAACAATAGAAAAGCTTCTCAAATGAGCAGATAAATATAAATAAAAATGAAAATAGAAAAGCCTGGTTAGAAGATATTTGATGTTGACCTTTTCTTCTTTTCTTCTTTTCTTCTTCCCTTCTGAATGATCTTTCTTAAGATTGAACTTAGGCTCTTTAAGAAATATTGGTGCAGAGAAGGATGAAGAACTAGGGCTCTTGCTTTTCTTCTTCTAATTGATGGAAATCCTTTGGATTTGACTTTTGAGTGCTTTTGGATTTCTCTTCTATCTCTTTTGCACAGTTAGGCTTTGAATTAGAGTTTTTCCTCTTTGATATTTCTCTTTTTTTTTCTTTTCTTCTTTTTCTTCTGAACAATCGGAATGCCCCATTTATAATCTCTTAATCCATATTTTGATACAAAGTAGCCGTTAAAAGTACTTGTGGATGAGTTCAACACGAAAAGGGAAAGAGCCGTTGAAGAGTATCAGAAAAAATATGACCGTTGGAGCCATTTCTGACAAATTTGAAAGTCGCCTCTGACAGATTAGAGTCGGCTCTAATCTGGCCTCGTGTCGGCTCTAAGTTGGATTCCCAAAATAGAAAGAAAATATTCGTCGTGGAGTCGGCTCTAGAATTTTGTAGGGTCGACATAACTCGAGCTGGAGTCGGCTCTAATTTTCTTGGGGTTGACTGTAACAGTGTCCCGAAACATGCAGTCTTGTTTTCAGGTTAGAGTCGGCTCTAATTTTCTATAGTCGGCTCTAAACCGTGCCGAATGTACCAAATAGTTCCGATATGCTTCGGAGTCTGCTCTAATACTTCTGGAGTCGGCTCTAAAGTCTGAACTTTGACACATGCCACTAAAAATTGATCCAAGCTCATTTTTGTACTAATTATGAATACTTAATCATTCTAAATTCCTAAAACACTTATCAATCTTATTATTATCATAGGGAATATACTCATGGCTTTTGTTAATCATCAAAATCAATAAATGGATCAACAGTATGGGCAGGGAATTACCTGGAGAAGGCGTGTGTGAGGATGAAGGAGAGAGTTACCCTCAATCTCCTTTTAAGTACCCTCGCGATGCCTTGGATCAAGGGGATCGGGAACCCATCCGACACGTGGAGACTCGGGAATCCAGACGTCGCACTGGTTCCTAAACGTCAAAAGAAAACTAGGTGCCAGGAGTCCCAAAATTAATTACCGGGGTTATAGTGTCTATAATTTTGATTTGGAGAAAGTTTAGTGCAAAAGACTGATCTTTCACATAGATTTCATAGAAGTTGCCTTGACAGACTTTATCAAAATGAGAAAGAACAATGTAAAAGTTTATTAAGATGCTTTCATATGTTACGTAGCATAAATCAAGCTATTGCCCCTTGTTTAAATCAATATAAGTAAAAGAAAGGATTGTGAAGAATGGGTTAAAGGAGTTCTACTAGAGGCATAACGATCCATTGAACTGATTTCACAAAACCATTGGTTTTATAAGGGGATTGTCATTGGCATGCATATCCTTAAGTAATATAAGGCTTTGGCGATCTCTCTTACAAAGTGGAGGCATCAGCATTAAAATCACGAAACAGGCAAAGCAAGCCTTCAGCAATTGAATAAGAGTTCATATGGGAATATTGAAAGTACTATTATAAGAATTGAATAGAAATACTAGCATGAGGATAAAAAGGAACTACCAGCATAAAGATCAAATTAAAACATCAACATTCATGCCACCCAACAGGCCTCTAGATGCCCAAGTGAAAGGTTCCAAGAAAAGTTAACTAGGGAAGAGGGTTCAAGATCAGTTGTTCAAAAAGAAGTTTTAAGGCTCAATTATAACATGAGTTTAGCTTCCAAAATAATATGGGCACAAGAGAGGTCAGCTTGCAAAGCAGGGATCAAAATGGTTTGGAGTTGACATGGCAACTTGATTAACATGCTTTATGCTCTGGTTTAAGGATATGATGGTTCATGTTTCATCTCAAATTCAAGCCAAGGGTTGTCATAGATTCTATCATTTCATTTATGAAAGAGAACAAAAGAGCGGAATGCCTGAATATTCCATATGCTATAGAAAAGAAAATTTGCATCTCTACCTAGCATTGGATAGCTCTGGAAATTTAAGGCATAGAAATCTATCTTCTGATCTGTTAACTAGTGCTGAACAATTGTGATGCACATGAGAAAGATGCATGGTTGTAAACTTGTTCAGTTCGAGTACTAGTTTGTTTATCTAATCATATTGAAAAGTACACCTTATATTTGCTTATTTAGCAGGCTATGAAAAGTACATCAAGATGAGTATAACAATTGAGGGTCAAACTATATGTTTCACATTTTTTCTCCTTCAGTTAGAAATTGTTGTTCTATGAATTAAAGCTACAATGTTTCAGTGCAACCATACCGTGCCAACATTTGATCAGCACAATAAATGATGATTTACTCCTTAAGTTATATAGTGGATAATCACTAATAGACAAATTCATATTTGTGCTGCTCACTCCATTATGAAGACCAATAGTTGAATGAAATACTGAAATGGAGAAAAGGATTCAAATGGAAGCATTGGAAAGTTTGGGAGGAAATATTCTTGTTTTTATGCAAGGCAGCAGGCCCAGATAGGTGGTGATGGGTTTCGAAAGGAAAGACGGAGAGAGGGGGCTAGTCTGAAAACAAACAGAGAATATACACTAATGATATTCATGTCCTTAATATACTAGACATGAGTGTGCACCACATGATAGATATTTAACAACACGCAACAACATTGGACATTCTTTTTAAGAGTCCTATAATATCATCAAGCAGAGTAGACCATGTTTTAATTTACAATAATAATAATTTAAACTAAATCAAAAGAAGCTTCCCAAAATACATCATGCATCCCTTACTCATCATGTTTGCAAATGAAAAAAGAGAGTGTAACATAGACTTCAATCACTGAACCCCATTGGATGCTCCACTAAGATGCAAGTAGATTATTTCATTTTCAAGCCAATGTTACTTGTAAGAACTATATTTGAATCACTACTGGTATTTCACAATTTATTCATGAAGGAATGAATAGAATCTTTCCCATAAACAACAATAAAATTTGATTTCAAATGATACATATAATTACAGAGTAACAGAATAGAGTAAAACAAATATCTAATAAAAGGTAAATATTATCAATGTATCATTAAAGAATGTATGATTAATATCTTAGTCTATGATAATAATTGAAGTACAATTTTAAAGTAGTGCAAAATTGAAGCAACTGAACATGAAATCAATTGTCAGACACAAGCATCAAATCATCAATTCTTTAAATAAAGATCAAATAAAACAAAGCACAAATAAATTGAATGTGAAAGACAAAAAACTAGGGGAAATAATTGTGAAATAGAAAACATAGAAAAGAACTCTTGAACCCCTATATGCTCCAGTAAAGCTCTGCTTGGCAACTGCAGAATACTTACCAAAAAACTACATGACAATGCGAACAAAAAAGTTCAGGTCGCAAGATACGTTGTATGCCATAGCAGGAGGAAGAAGCTTTAACAATGGTGTCTATACTGAAAACTCGTTGCCTTGCACCAGATATTCCAAGGGGGAAATAATTTAAAAATGAAGGGGGGCAACAGCGAGATGTACCTTTCTTGAAGGGAGGAGAAAAGAAGCCCTAGAACTCTAAGTTGACTGACGATATGCAACAAGAAAGAAGGCCAAAATTAATCATCTTTTCGGCGATAGACTTTTCGATGAGGATGGCATGCGTCAATACAATTTCCGGCAATGATGGCGTAGGTTCCGACGGCAGTTTGGGAGCTCAAGGATGAAGGAAGGCGAAAGTCAGGGGAAATAGGGCTGAATAAGGGAAGCTGTGAAGAGTCGAAGAGGACTGTCGGTGGGGTGAGGTTTAAGTCCAAACCTTTGCCTATGATTTTAGCAAATCTTGTAGGCAAAGGTCCAAGCTTTTGCCTTCGACATACGCCAATTTCATAGGCAAAGGTTATGAAAAAAACCTTTGCTACAATTTTCATAAAAATCATAGGCAAAGGCTCATTAAACCTTTGCCTACAAAATAAGTCAAACTCATAGCAAAGGTTCGGCTTCCAACATTTTCCTACTGAACCTTTACATACGAATTTCATAAATTTTGTAGGCAAATGTTCAGAAGAAAAGTCTTTGCCTACGATTTTCATGAAAATCATAAGGAAAGAGTTACTGAATATTTTTCAACCAAACTCGTAGGTAAAATGTTTTCCTACGACTTATGAAAATCGTAGGTAAAACTATTAAATTTAGAAAAAAAAAATAGCAAGTGATTTTGCCTCCAAGAATTTTTTGACCAAAAAAAAAATCCTATTTTCACTATTTTTGTAGGTAAAAGTTTTTCACAGGAGGTGCCAAAACCTTTTCCTACGGTTTCAAATTTTATTGTAGGAAAAGATATTTTTATAATAATAATAAAAATTATTTTTCTTAGTAAAAATTCTTTCACTACAAAACCTTTTCCTATGAATTCAAAAATCATAGGAAAATGTCTCTTTTGCCTACAATTTTAAAATCGTAGTTGCAAAATTCATAGGCAAAGCCTACATTTGTTGTAGTATTAGTTTTTCTATTCTATTATTATTTTTCTATAATATATTATTTATTATTATTAATAGAAAACCAATTTCCTTTTAGGGTTGTAGGGTCCAGTTGTGTTTACCAGGCTAATATGTAATTATTCCAAGTTTTCTCTTACTCCCATGTCTTCATGGCCAAGAATTTTTTTCAGCCCCTGCGCTTATCCTAGCCTTACTCAGCTACCAGCCTGCATCATGATGCTGGAGTTGTAAGTTTTAGAGTTGTGTTGAACTTGGGTTAGGATGGCTAGATCATTTTTGGGATTTGTCTGGTTTTGGTTGGATATTTCTCAACTATTTTGAAATTGGTTTGCTTCTCAACCTAAGCTCATGTCCAAAATCAATTTAGCCTGGTTACAAACGTGCTTATCTAAAAATCTTCTCTCGCTTCAAAGTTTGTATGGCTCCAAAACAAACCTCCTTGGAAGCATGGTTTTCCGAGGCAATCAAACAAGATTTGTGGTGGAGTCACTTAAGAGACACATCCTTGCACGCCCTCTGGATATTTAATCGTCACATATTGGCAGAGCCAGGCTTTTCTAATGTAACACCTAAAATAATTACATATGTGATTGAAAAGAAAAAAATTGAAAATCTTATAGCTCAAATTCATCTCCTATCAATTAATTTTAACTCAAAATGTTAAAATCACATTGATTTGGATAGCAAGTGAGAACCAAATGATATCAAAGCCGAAATAGATGTGCAAAAGTTGATAGGCTAGAAGGAAAGAACTATTTATAAGGTAGTAGTAGTAGAGGAAGTTTCACAATAGCATAGAGCCGTCTCTGGGGTACTAATAATTTTTCTTGGATTAGAGTCTGACTAACTTATAGCTTGCGATGAGGTCATTGGCTGATAAAGAAGAAAGATTATAAGACTTTAAAATAGTTCCATATCAAATGAAAAGAAAAGAAGTTTATAACTTAAATATGAATGCTATTAATTAATTAAAATTAATTTAAGTTTATTAAAATCACATCAGCTGGTTAGCTAATAGATTAATTGGGCAGTAAACTATATCTATTTAATGCTTGATGCGTTCAAAGGTGCTTCGGTGATGCTTTGGCCGTCATGGCTCTTTCATCAGCATGAGATGCCTAACCATTCAGAGAACGAGTGCAGCTTGCTTTCCATAGACCGACTTCTCAAGAAAGCCTACTTGTCTCCGATCGTATCGCTGGGTCCGATTTTATTATTAGGGGTTCGAAGGGAGAGCTTCTTGCTGCCGGTGGCCATGGTTCCCTGGATTTATCGGTTCCAATGGCGGAGCTTCAGGTTGCTTGGGCTGGAATCAGTTATGCTGTTCGTTATTTGGCCTCGAACAGATTGATTATTGAGGGAGATTCTCTCACTGTTATTCGTTGGATTCGTCGGGATGGGGGTCCTCATTCCACCAATCCCATCCTTCGTGCAATTTGGGATTCTCTCCTGACTACAATTGCGCCTCTGATTTGCCATGTTTATAGGGAAGCCAATGCGGCAGCTGATTGGGTTGCAAATCTCACAGCTCGCCATCCAGGCCCGTGGGAATGACATATGGGTGATCCATGCCCTCTTATTTTGCAGCAAATCATATATTCTGACTTCTCGGGCTTGACTCACGCCAGACTGGTGTGACCGCCTGTTTGTAACAAAAAAAAAAAAGCCTACTTGTAGTTATCCTCGGGATGAAAGCATCCATCATATTCTAGAAAGATTCGACGTACGTCATTCAAATAAAATATAAGCGTGGGGTAGATAAGGCCTATGGAGCCATCTAAGAAGCAAAGATCGATCCCATCATCGAATGCACTACGACTAGTCAAATAAAACATACTAAATTAGTGGCCATAGGAGAAAAAGCAACGCCGTTGGGTGACAAGGAAGCTTGAACTTGGAATACGCCTCTTCTTCAATAGTACCAGGACTAGAATTGTTCTTCTCCTGTATGGTTCCATGCCAGTCTTTTTATTGAAAGTGTATTTCTTTAAGAAAGATGGCAACCTTTGGATTCTAAATGCTTTGAATAAGGAAAATGTGGTTGTCGTTGTCAAGGATTTGTATAGAGCATTGTTGAGGGCACTGATAAGAAAGGAAGAGAATATTCTAAACGCATCTGAAGTCATTGACTCACTCGAATTTTGGTTCTGTGTTAATCTTAATTTCTTACAAGAAAATCTTAATTTCTTTTTTCATCTGAAGTCAGTTGACTCACTCGAATTTTAGTTTTGTGGTAATCAGTCGGCCTAACTATTCTGGATAAACCAATAGATGTTTTTATAGGAAAAAGAAAAAAGGGACCTAACTCTATTTCAAATCAGTATCTACGTTTGAAATTCTGGCTTTGCTGCTTATAGGGGGCTGTTAATTTGGTTCATCATGATATATTTTGATAATCTATGATATGCTTAGCAATTAAATATTATAATTTGAATGATAATATTTGGTTCTCGATAATCAAAATTATCATAAATTATGATAATTAATTCCCATTTAACAAATAGGTACCTAAAATTACCAAAGTATGATAAACTCAAATTACATTCTTAACTTTATATAAATATTTAATAATATTTAATCTGATTATATATTTAATTTACACTAAATATTTAAATATTAAATATTAATATTATATTTATATAATATTTTATATTTTATATTAATGAAATATTTTAAACATTATTAAATATTTATATAATAGTATGCAAATATTAAATTTTAAATTATTAATATTTATGGACTTACATATTCAATTATTATTATATAATACATTAGTAAATATTTATATATTAATATCATATTTTATATAATATATTAAATATTTATAATATTTAAATATATAATCTTTCTAAAATCAGTTTATAAAGAATCTTAATTTTCATCAAAATATTTTATATTCTATCAAGAAGAAGTGAGAGTCATTTAAAAGGAAAAACTTATAATAAAATTCAAATAAAATCAAAAAAACATGATAACTTAATTATTATATTTTGTTATTATAAAATAAATACAGTAGTCTTTCATTTCTGATAATTTAATTATTAAGAATAAAGTTATCAAAAATATAAGATCCTGATAATATTACATGAACCAAACACCACCTCAAATGCATAAAAAAAGGGATAGTTATTTATTTTGTACCCTCAAAACTCATGAACTGATTAAAGAGAAAGATGTTCAAGAGAAAAAATTTCTTAAAATAAGGTAACATGACTTTGATAGGTTCAATAATTCAGTTTGAATTCTCTTTTTTTGCCATGGCTTAGAAGCACAAATTCCAGGTTGGATCAATCATGCCAAAAGATTAATTGGTATTTATTACATAATTAAATTACAATATTTGACTGCTATTCTTGATCTTGAAGAACACTTAAACATTATTTCAGTGAAAGTTCACTTCATGCATAAATAAATTAAGCTAGCAAATCATGGCATTTTTTATGTATACTGATAAGGCTGATCCAGCACAGTCAGAATAAACGGTAGCGGCGCCTGACGGAGAACCCCTCGGCCTCCGAGGCCCCCTCGGCCTCGGATATCAGCATCGGCCTCGCTAGGCACCAGCTTGACTCACTCTTTGCATCTCCAAAATGTCATTCAACTTTTCAGCTTCACCTCGCATTGGGTCAACTCCGACCATCGAGGTCCCGGGCCCCCCACGGCCTTGGACCGCATGAACAGTATCTTAATCTCCGAGGCCCTCCCGGCCTCGGACATGAACAGTATTTCAACCTCCGAGACCCTCCCGGCCTCGGACCGCATGAATAGTATCTCAACCTCCGAGACCCTCCCGGCCTCAGACTCTATGAACGGTGCTCAGTACGTGGTCTGGCCCTTGAGCCCAGCAACCTATAGCCTCGGGCCACCTGGCATGCCCACGTGGTCCACCGCACATCTGTATCATCGTGTAGCCATACCTCATAACAGTGTATGGTCCATCGCACGTCTGCGACTGTGCATGACCATACCCCGTTACAGCGTACGATTCACCATCCGCCTGCAACTGCGCGCGGTCACATCCTACAATAGCGCGCACCAGGCACAACTACAGTCGCCAGACACCTGTGAAGCCGTACTGGCAGGTAAGTAGGACGCCTCCGACATGCACGGTGATGGTACGACCTGTCACTGTCAGCCTCACCTTTTTGTCCATTATTGGACGGGGTGTCTCGAAATCAGCAATCTTCTGGAACAAAAAGGTGGATCTACAAATAGGTATAAAAGCGCACACTCTCACTGTAAGTAAAGATCCTAGAACTTGGGTTTTCTATCTTCTTCCCACTAGCTAAACCTCAACTTTCTATCTTCCTTCTGCTAGTTAGTTCTCGTCTGTTCCCGGATGACTAACTTGAGCATCGGAGGGTCCCCACCGGAGCATCCGGTCTCCGGAGACTTTTCTTGCAGGAGTCCAGCGAGGAGGACATCCATTTCCCCGGCATCTAAAGAAAGTGACTCGGCGTCAACAGATTACAATGCCCCCTCACCCCTGAGACGAAATGGGCCCACCCCAGCAAGGCGAAAGGGGTGTCACCTCTCCAATGGCTGATCCCCATCCTTTGCGAACTGCCCCCGGACACGTGTCTCTGAGCGTTGTAATGACTTTATGCGGATGACATGGGGGATGTGAAGGGCGGCCACTACCGTCCATCCAATCTGCCACAATCGTCCTCGAGGCATGGTTGATCTTTCGAAGTCCATGAGAAAAGCTGGCGCCATCATTGCCCATCATAACGATGACGTCAGAGGTATCCAATCATTGGCTGGAGGCGGATCGTATCACGCGCTGAGTGATCGCCGAGGCAACTCAGCCTATGGTGGGGGTCCACATGGCTGACAAGAGGCGGAACGATTTGAAACTTAATAAATACCCGGGAGTGGGTTGAATCTGGCCACACTGCTCCTGCTATCATTGTCTTCTTCCTCTGAACTTCTGCCTCCTGACCTTCCCTGCAATCTGAGAGCCTGCGTACGCCATTTTCTTCCTCAGGTCAGCTCTTTGTCTCTTCTAGACCTCTTTGTTTCTTCTTCTAGCAATGAATTCCCACTCCTGGACCTCGGAGGACGATTCGGAGGATCGTTCTTCTTCTCATAGGCTTCGAGCTTCTCCTTCTCCTCCCCCTTCTCCTTCACCTCCTCTTGAGTGGTCCTCTGATTCGGAGGACCGCGCCCCTCTGGGTCGGCGATAGGTCGCCGGTGGGGCTCCTGCAAGGAGACGTCCGGTGGCGACTGGCGAGACCCCATCGAGGAGACGTCGGACGGGGGCCAGCACCTCCTCGAGGGTGGGGGCCGAATCCCCGGAAGGGACCGCCTCCATGGTAACATGCCAGGATTTGGCAAACATATGGGCTCATTACCAAATCCCCCAGGATGTCGGGCTCTTTCTTCCGACTCCCGATGATAGAGTGATTTCTTCTAGTCCTGGCCGAGTGGCCGTTTATGAAATGTCTCTGAGGGTGGGCCTCCGTCTACCCTTTCCTCTTTTTTTCATTAACCTCCTTGAGTATTACTCCTTGACCCCGTCTCAACTGGTCCCGAACTCCCTTCGGCCCATTTGTGCCTTCATCGTCCTTCACCATCACCTCCACATTACCCCCCCCCGAATCTCCCTCTTTTGCCCTTTCTACATCCTTCGGGCTTAAAAGGGTTGGTGGCTGTTCCAGCCTCGACCCAACCGAGTCCTTAAACTTCTTCTTCCTACTTCCGTCAAGGGATGGAAATCCCAATTTTTCTTTGTCAATCTGGACCAGGTTAAGCCCTAGTGGGGGGACCCCGACCTCCGAGGTAACATGAATTCCGCCGTCCTTCCTGGAGACAAAGAAGTGTTGGGCCGGTTGTTGACTACCGACATCCCTCGGTACAACCTACTTCTAACAGAGGAGAACCTCTAGTCTGCAGGTCTCATCTCCCACCGTGGTGAGTAAGTCACCTCAATACTTAGTCAAGTAGTCTTCTTGTTTCGTTCATTCATTTTTTTTTACTGAACCCGACTGATGCTGTACAGCTATGAAGGTCCCGACCTATAAACTCAAGAGGGCCACTGCCAAGAGGATGGCCCAGGAGGGGCCGAGCGAGGGGCAGCAAACGCCGGCCTCAAAACATCCAACAGTGCGGGTGCCCGAGCTGCCCGCACCACAAAAGCCTTCGGCCGCCCCAGAGATCGATCTAACGGCCGACACCCTTCCAGAAAGGGTGGTGGCCAAGGGGGCATCGACGGAGGAGCCGACCACGGAGGAGCCGGCAACAGCGGAGGAGCCCCCTGCTCCCAGCGGACCAGCCCTCGCTGAGGCAACAAGTAGCTGGGGTGAGGGACCATCAGGGGTGGCAAGTCCGCCCCCTGAGCGGACACCAACAAGCAGCCCTCCACATGCTGAGTCCAAAACCGCCAAAGCTGCTGGAGGAAACGGAGTCAGACTAAGGCCGCCTCGGGACTCCATTTTGAATGATGGGCGCTGGGCAGAGCGGCTTATCTCACCAATCATCATGCCCGAGGTCCAGGAAGAACTTAGCCATTTGAGGGCGGCTACGTTCTTCTGAGAGTCCTACGCGGCCATGGTCAAAGTGAGTAGTTTTGCAGCCCCTTGCCTTTAGATTTCTCTTCTCCTTTATCCCCCCCCCCCCCCCCACCTTTTTTTTTTTTTGACATGAGGCTTGCATGCAGCTTGCGAACTCCCTGACGGCTACAGGGGAGGTCATCCATGGGGGAAAGACCCTCATACGAAAGGCCCAGTAGGAGGCTGAGGAGGCTCGTGCTTGAGCCGAGGCAGCCGAAAGGGCCTTGGAATCGGCCAGGGTTGCCCGGGCCGATGAGATAAAGGTGGCCAAGAGCCGGGCAGAGGCTGATGCCAACCGTTTGTGGGCGGCACTCAACCAGCTAATGGAGGCCGAAGGCGCCGTCGCAACAAGAGACCTGCACATTGCCGAATTGACCGCAGCCATTCAGGCGGCCGAGAATCGAGCAGACAAGGCCGAGGAGAGGGCAAAGAAGGCCGAGGAGGAAGCGGGTCATGCCCAGGAGGCCGAGAGGGCAGCAACAACGTCTCTAGCTGCATAGAAAGGGGCTCAAGCTGCTGAGATGGAGGTAGCTGTCGAGGCCAGGGCCGCCAGGGCCATAGAAGAGTTTAGGGCATCCGAGCGCTATGAGGACGAGATGGCCGAAGCTTCGGCGGACGCGTATCTCCAAGGGTTCCAGTGCGGAAAGGAAAAAGTCACCCAAGACTTGAACATCCCTTAGGCCCTTGAAGGTCGAGCCGGAGCGTCTTTCTGAAGTTGCCTCATCTGACGACGAGCCCACGTCGGTCGAACCATGAGCTTTAAGTTGTACTTTTTCATTTTTTGCAAGTCTGACTTGGTCGGTGTTTTGTAAACACTTCCAATTAATGAAGTATAGTTTTTCCTTTAATGAAAATTGTCTTTATCCAACTGTAACCTCTACCCCAAGTCCCTTGGTTGTTGACGTGGGACCCTTAGGGGCTTCGTCAGCGCCGAGGAGCAACCTTTAATTCACTCCCGAATAACCTTGACTTAGCCATGTATGATCGGATCCTGGAGTCGAGGGAGATGGGCTTCTGGGGGTTGAGGAAGCATCGAACTCAGAAGGTCGAGGCAGATCTGGGCTTCCGGGGACCGATGGAGCATCGGGCTAGGAGGGGTCGAGGTAAACTCGGGCTTCTAGGGGCCGATGGTATATTGCTCTGCCAGTGGTACACTGGGCTTTATACCTGATTGGCCTAAGGCTTTCAGTGCCGAGCTGGCCTCAGGCTTTTGGTGCCGACCGGGGTCAGGCTTGTTGTTGAGAGCTGATGGTACATCGCTTTACCAGTGGTACACTGGGCTTTGTGCCTGACTGGCCCAGGGCTTTCAGTGCCGAGCTGGCCTTGGGCTTGTGATGTCGATCGGGGTTGGGCTTGTTATTGAGAGCCGATGGTACATTGCTCTGCCAGTGGTACACTGGGCTTTGTGCCTGGCTGGCCCAGGGCTTTTAGTGCCGAGCTGGCCTCGGGCTTTTGGTGCCGACCGGGGTTGAGCTTGTTGTTAAGAGCCGATGGTACATCGCTCTGTCAGTGATACACTGGGCTTTGTGCCTAGATGGCCCAGGGCTTTCAGTGCCGAGCTGGCCTCGGGCTTTTAGTGCCGATCAGGGTCGGGCTTGTTGTTGAGAGCTGATGGTACATCGCTCTGCTAGTGGTATACTGGGCTTTGTGCCTGGCTGGCCAGGGCTTTCAATGTCGAGCTGGCCTCGAGCTTTTGGTGCCGACCGGGGTCAGGCTTGTTGTTGAGAGCCGATGGTACATCGCTCTGCTAGTGGTACACTAGGCTTTGTACCTGGCTAGCCCAGGGCTTTCAGTGCCGAGCTGGCCTTGGGCTTTTGGTGCCGACCGGGGTTGGGCTTGTTGTTCAGAGCCGATGGTACATCGCTCTGCCAGTGGTACACTGGGCTTTGTGCATGGCTGGCCCAGGACTTTCAGTGCTGAGATAGCCTCAGGCTTTTGGTGCCAACCGAGGTTGGGCTTGTTGTTGAGAGCCGATGGTACATCGCTCTGCCAGTGGTACATTGGGCTTTGTGCCTGGCTGGCCTAGGGCTTTCAGTGCCGAGCTGGCCTCGGGCTTTTGGTGCCGACCGGGGTCAGGCTTGTTGTTGAGAGCCGATGGTACATCGCTCTGCCAGTGGTACACTGGTCTTTGTGCCTGGCTAGCCCAGGGCTTTCAGTGCCAAGCTGGCCTCGAGCTTTTGGTGCTGACTGGGGTTGGGCTTGTTATTGAGAGCCAATGGTACATCGCTATGCCAGTGGTACACTGGGCTTTGTGCCTGGCTGGCCCAAGGCTTTCAGTGCCGAGCTGGCCTCGAGCTTTTGGTGCTGACTAGGGTTGGGCTTGTTATTAAGAGCCAATGGTACATCGCTCTGCCAGTGGTACACTGGGCTTTGTGCCTGGCTGGCCCAAGGCTTTTAGTGCCGAGCTGACCTCGGGCTTTTGGTGCTGACCGGGGTCGGGCTTGTTGTTGAGAGCCGATGGTACATCGCTCGATCAGTGGTACACTAGGCTTTGGTGCCTGGCTGGCCCAGGGCTTTCAGTTCCGAGCTGGCCTCGGGCTTTTGGTGCCGATCGGGGTAGGGCTTGTTGTTGAGAGCCGATGGTACATTGCTCTGCCAGTGGTACACTGGGCTTTGTGTCTGGCTGGCCCAGGGCTTTCAGTGCCAAGCTGGCCTTGGGCTTTTGGTGCCGACCGGGGTCATGCTTGTTGTTGAGAGCCGATGGTACATCGCTCTGCCAGTGGTACACTGGGCTTTGTGTCTGGCTGGCCCAGGGCTTTCAGTGCCGAGCTGGCCTCGGGCTTTTGGTGCCGATCGGGGTCAGGCTTATTGTTGAGAGCCGATGGTACATCGCTCTGCCAGTGGTACACTGGGCTTTTTGCCTGGCTGGCCCAGGGCTTTCAGTTGAAAAATTGAGATACTAGAACTCAAGTTTATTAATATGAAATGAGGGGCAAAAGCCCAAAGGAATACAAGCATGGCATTTAATGTAAGAAGGAAATACACTACTGATAATACCGACGAAGGTTGTCAGCGTTCCACGTCCGAGGGAGCATCCAGCTCTTCAATCTTGTATGCTCCATGACGGAGTGCTTCGGTGATCCAGTAGGGCCCCTCCCAGTTCAGAGCTAGCTTGTCTCCCTCCGTCGGCTTTGAGACTTTGGCTCTTCGAAGCACCAGGCATCCTGGTAGGAAAGTCTTGGGGCGCACACGGGCGTTGTAATACTTAGCATCTCGTTGTCGGTAGACCGCCATCCAGAGCCACGCTTGGTCTCGCACCTCCTCCACCAGGTTGAGGTTGGCTTGCAGCCGATCCGGGTTGTCTTCCTCACTATATGACTCCACTTGAGGACTCGGGGAGCCTATCTCCATCGGGATGATAGCCTCGGACCCAAAGACCAGGCTGAGTGGGGTCTCTCTGATGGGGGCTCGTGGCGTTGAATGGTAGGCCCATAGCACATTATAGAGCTCCTCCACCTACCGTCCCTTGCAATCATCCAGTCGGGTTCTCAGTCCTTGGAGAATGATGCGATTGGTCACCTCGACCGCTCCATTGGTTTGAGGGTGTCTGACGGAAGTGAATCTCTGATGGATGCTGAGTTCGGTGCAGAATCCTTGGAAGGGTGCATTGTTGAACTGCTGGCCGTTGTCGGTAACCAGAGTGTATGGTAGCCTGAACCGACATATGATAGACTTCCAAAAGAAGGATCTCACCTTGCTCTCTGTGATCTTAGCAAGGGCTTCAGTCTCAATCCACTTGGTAAAGTGATCAATGGCCTCCAGGAGGAACTTGCGCTGTCCGGAGGCTGGAGGAAATGGTCCTAAGATGTCCATACCCCACTGGGCGAAGGGTCAAGGTGCCACTAAAGGGGCCAGCTGAGATGTCGGCTGCCGCTGAATATTGGCATGGTGCTGGCAGCTATCACACTTCTTAACAAGCTCGGCCGCGTCCTCCCTCATGGTTAGCCAGTAGTACCCCTGTCGCAGGGCCTTGTAAGCTAGGGCTCTGCCCCCCAGATGACTTCCGCAGATGCCCTCATGGATTTTTCGCAAAATGTAGTCAGCTTCGGCTGGTCCGATGCACTTGAGGATCGGGTATGAAAATGATCTCCGATAAAGCTTACCGTCCATCATTAGGAACTTCGGGGCCCGCCGCTTGAGCAGTCTGGTCTCAGCATCATGAAGCACCTTGCTGGTGTAGTAGACCGGCTTCTGCACTCCATCGGCATCCATACGCACGAGCACAGAACTGACGGCCTCGGGGGAGGCTGCAAGATACATAAAGAGCTTCTCCCCGCCCCTCGGCTTGGACAACAGCGGGGGAGTGGATAAAAATTGCTTCAACTCATCGAAGAATCCTGACACTCCTTTGTCCACTCGAAGCTGTTGACCTTGCGCAGTGCCTTAAAGAAGGTCAGGCACCTTTCTACCGATCTTGACATGAAGCGACTCAAGGCCGCCACCTTCCCGGTTAGGCGCTACACCTCCTTTTTATTAGATGGAGGCCTCATATCCAAAATAGCCCGGATCTTGTCGGGATTGGCTTCGATCCCCCGCTGAGTTACCATAAAGCCCAAAAACTTGCCTGCTGCAACCCCGAAGGCACACTTGCAGGGATTCAGCCTCATCCGGTACTGGCAGGTTGTTGAAGGTCTCTGCGAGATCGGCGATGTGGTCGGCAGCGTGGGTGCTCTTGGTCAGCATATCGTCCATATACACCTTCATATTACACCCGATCTGGTCCTCAAAGACCTTATTCATCAGCCTCTGATAGGTGGCCCTGGCATTCTTCAGCCCAAATGACATCACCTTGTAGCAGTAAATCCCTTTTTCAGTAACAAAGGAAGTGGCCTTTTCATCAGCCAGGTTCATCCTTATCTGGTTGTATCTTGAGAATGCATCCATGAAGCTAAGAGTTTTATGGCCGGACGTAGCGTCCACCAACTAGTCGATCCTAGGCAGTGGGAAGCTATCCTTGGGACATGCCTTGTTAAGGTCGATGAAGTCCACGCACATCCTCCAACTTCCGCTGGCCTTGCAGACCATGACAACGTTTGCCAGCCAGTCGGGGTAGTGCACCTCATGAATATGATCGGCTGCCAACAGCTTTCGCACCTCCTCGTCCATGGTCTTCTGTCTGTCAGGGGCGAAGCTCCTCTTCTTCTGTCGAATGGGTCGGCACTCTGGCTTGACGTTGAGCTAGTGGGTGATCACTTCTTCGGAATGCCTGGCAAGCCAGACGCCGACCAGGCGAAGACATTGGCGTTGGCTCGCAAGAAAGCGAGGAGCTGGCTGCGGGCTTCCTCCGGGAGCAGAGCTCCGATCTGGATTGTCTTTGCTGGGTCCTCCCAAGAGGGAAGGCCAGCAGGCGCTCGGCCAGCTCTCCTCTTCTCTCCAGGTCCTGGGGGTCCAGTGCTTCTGGTGCAGGTGCAGGCATCACCCTCTGTGGACTAGGGGCCATGTGGCAGCAAAGTGGGCGCGGGTTCTGCTCCCCCCGCATCTCCCCGACTCCTTCACCGGTGGGAAACCTCACGAGGAGCCTCTTGATGGAGATGACAGCATCCAAAAGATTAAGCCCAGGTCTTCCAAGGATAGCATTATAGGTGAGGGATACCCAGACCATCAGGAAGCTCATGAAGACTGTACTTTGGCGCGGGGCCATGCCAGCCGTGACAGAAAGAGTGATCTCCCCTCGACCTTCATGGAATCTCCAGTGAACCCCATCAGGGGTGTGGCGACAGGCCGAAGCAGGTCGGATGACAGGCTCATGCGAACAAAAGCATCATAATTCAAAACATCCACCGAGCTCCCACTATCAACCAGAATTCTTTTTACAGGATGTTTAGCGATCGTCATGGACACGACGACGCTATTATCATTTTTATTTTCCACCCCCTCTAAGTCCCTTTTGGAAAAAGAGATTACAGGATCTAACTCCCCCTCCCCCCTCGGCCTCTTGGGCAGGCCACCTACCCCCTAGAAAATCATTGCCACCGTCTTCTCAGTTAGAGCATTGTCGATCACTGGTGGCGGAGGCGCCGACGGACCAGGAGCATCCAGGTTGTTCCTTTGAACGAACTTCCCAGGTGGCCATGCTGGATAAGATCCTCTATCGCCTTCTTCAGCTGGCGACAGTTGTCAGTATCGTGGCCATGATCTCGGTGGTAGCGGCAGTACAAATTCTTGTTGCGGAGAATCTTTGGGTTCAGTGGAGGAGGGCACAACAAGTACGACTCGCGCCTCTATCTCCAGCAAGATGTGGGAGATGGGAGCAAGCAGAGGGGTGTAAAGACCGTCCCTCTGTGCAGGAGCTCAAGGACGGTTGTCTGGTTGGCGGAGAGGCTTGGGCCTCCTGGGTCGACTTTAGTAGGCTCAGGGCAAGTCGGCTTCTTGAGGACACTCCCGCTAGCCTCGCACCGAGAGGAATCAGCCTCGTCGGTGCGGATATACTTCTGGGCCAGGGTCAAGAGTTCGGTGTAGGAGCCGGGCGGCTTCTTATCAAGGGAGTATGCGAAGCGAGACGGGTGGAGCCCTTGCTTTAAGGCCAAAGTGGCCACTAAGTCCTCAAGATTGTAGACCTCCAAGGCTGCCTCCTTGAACCGAGCAACGTAGTCCCTCAGGGACTCGCCGCTCTTCTGCTGGACAGAGAAAAGGCTGTCCACTACCCTTGGAATCATCCGGCAGGCATCAAAATGGGCCAAGAAGGCCCTTTCCAGTTGACGAAAAGAATCGATGCTCCGTGGCGGCAGATGAGAGTACCAGGCTTGGGCAGCTTTCTTCAGGGTGGCAGGGAAGGCGATGCACATGAGCGAATCGGTCGCCCCCTGGACCTACATAAGAACCTTGTAACTTTCTAGGTGGTCCAGGGGATCCGTGGTCCCGTCATATGGATCCAGCTAAGGGAGATGGAACCGGGTGAAGATGGGCTCTTCCATGATACGGCATAGCGAGGTCGGCTGTCATAATCCGCCTCTGGCAGGTGAGTGATCCGGTGGCTGAGTTCTTCTAACCGCTGGTTGTACTCGTCGAGCCGACGCTTGGCTCGATGGCCATCCTGCCATCGAAGGACCCCTCCCTCAAGGACTCTGAGGATGGGAAAGAGTGATGGCGATGTCGATTTTTTTTATAATGTCATTATAAAATTATGTGCTATACCTAGAAATAAAGTCAAAATTGATTTTTAGATTTGTAATAATTGATGAATAAGTGACATTATGAATTTATTATTGCATTAAGAGCTGCTGCGAAGTGCTGATGCATGGCTTCACTACTACATTGAATATGTTCTTGCATACTCAAGAACATGTTTTTCTTGCAAATGTCTATATGAAGGTTGTAAGATTGTCACACTTCATATTTCACTTAAAAGATCTTTTTGCAAATGTCTATAGTATTAGTTTTTCTATTCTATTATTATTTTTCTATAATATATTATTTTTTTATTTAATAGAAAACCAATTTCCTTTTAGGTTGTAGGGTCCAGTTGTGTTTACCAGGCTAATATGTAATTATTCCAAGTTGTCTCTTACTCCCATGTCTTCATGGCCAAGAACTTTTTGCAACCCATGAGCGTATCCTAGCCTTACTCAGCTATCAGCCTGCATCATGATGTTGGGGTTGAAAGTTTTAGAGTTGTGTTGAACTTGGGTTAGGATGGCGAGATCATTTTTGGGATTTATCTGGTTTTGGTTGGATATTTTCTCAAGTGTATTGAAATTGAAATGGCGAGATCATTTTCTGTTTTGATTTTAAGTTTGGAAAAGACTTTTTATATCCAAGTTTCTCTAAAAATTTAATTTCAGGGTCAAGACTTGTACTCTCAGAATATTTCTTTAATTTTAAAAAAGCTATGTGATTTATTTTATAAATCTAAGCTTATTGAGAATGGTACATTATCTGGCAATGTTTTCTAAATCAATTTAAAAAATAATGCCTCTTACAATGTGATGCACGTCCAAACTAACACAGGTATGAAAAGATGTGTTGTGAATGAGAATTTCTCTATTTTGTGGCATCGAAGATTAGCTCACATCTTCATTGAGAGAATTAAAAGATTAGTAAAGATAGAGTACTTGATACTCTTGATTTTACTGATTTTGGCACTTATGTGGACTGCATAAAGGAAAGCAAATCAACAAGTCTAAGAAAGATACCAAGAGGAGTTTAGAGATATTGGAGATCATACATATAGATATATGTAGTCCAGATAAGGACTCGTATGGTCAGAGATACTTTATCTCATTTGTTAATGACTATTCACTATATTTGTATCTTTAGGGTTTTAGGGTTAGGGTTTAGGGTTTAGCACCTATAAAGCTAAACCAAAGTATATGTGATTAAAGAGGCAATCAAACAAAGGGATAGTTGTTTATTTTATACCCTCAAAACTCATGAACTGATTAAAGAGAAAGACGTTCAAGAGAAAAATTTTCTTAAAAATAAGGTAACATGACTTTGATAGGTTCGATAAAAATAAGGTAACATGACTTTGATAGGTTCAATAATTCGGTTTGAATTCTCTTTTCCTACCATGGCTTAGAAGCACAAAATTCAGGTTGGATCAATCATGCCAAAAGATTAATTGGTATTTATTACATAATTAAATTACAAATATTTGACTGCTATTCTTGATCTTGAAGAACACTTAAACATTATTTCAGTGAAAGTTCACTTCATGCATAAATAAATTAAGCTAGCAAATCGTGGCATTTTTATGTATACTAAGAAGCTAGATTTAGGGACAGCAAATTAATGAGAACACAGAAAAATAGAGAAGAATTTACATGGTACATCCATGAGCAGGGATACTAGAGAAAGCTCACCAATGACACGAGTAGAGATGAGGGGAAGACCTCCAAAGGTAGGTCTAGTATCCTTACATCTAAAACCGAACCTCCCTAACCCATTGAAGCTGACACAAATTGGTCAAAATCATGCCAGCATGACATTTTGAGATAATGTTGTTTTGTGATTTTGATATGGAGGAACATTCTTCTATGATATGGTAACAAGTACATGAGTTCCAAATATGGCACCAAAGAAATTGTATAATAAAATAATAAAATAATTAAAAATAATATTAAATAATAATATTACTTTTAAAAAATATAATAAGATTTTATAATGTCATTATAAAATTATATGCTATACTTAGAAATAAGGTCAAAATTGATTTTTTAGAATTGTAATAATTGATGAATAAGTGACATTATGAATTTTATTATTGCATTAAGAGCTGCTGCGAAGTGCTGATGCATGGCTTCACTACTACATTGAATATGTTCTTGCATACTCAAGAACATGTTTTTCTTGCAGATGTCTATATGAAGGTAAGATTGCCACACCTTATTTTCACTTAAAAGCTTATAGCTTAAATTCATCTCCTATCAATTAATTTTAACTCAAAATTTTAAAATCGCATTAATTTTGGCCAGCAAGTGAGAACCAAATGATATCAAAGTCGAAATAGATGTACGGAAGTTGATAGGCTAAAAGGAAAGAACTATTTATAAGGTAGTAAGTAGCAGAGGAAGTTTCACAATCGCATAGAGCCATCTCTAGGGTACTAATAATTTTTCTTTGATTGGAGTCTGACTAACTTATAGCTTGCGATGAGAGCATTGCCTGATAAAGAAGAAAGATTATAAGACTTCAAAATAGTTCATATCAAATAATAATAATAAAAAAAGTTTATATCTTAAATTGAATGCTATTAATTAATTCAAATTTTTGTTTATTAAAATCACATCAGCTGGTTAGCTAATAGATTAATTGGGCAGTAAACTAGATCTATTTAATGCTTCACGCGTTCAAAGGTGCTTCGGTGATGCTTTGGCCGTCCTGGCTTGCGAAGGCTTTCATCAGCATGAGATGCTCAACCATTCAGAGAACGAGTGCAGCTTGCTTTCCATAGACCGACTTCTCAAGAAAGCCTACTTGTAGTTATCCTCGGGATGAAAACATCCATCATATTCTAGAAAGATTTGACATTCAAATAAAATATAAGCGTGGGGTAGATAAGGCCTATGGAGCCATCTAAGAAGCAAAGATCGATCCCATCCTCGAATGCAAAACGACTAGTCAAATAAAGCATACTTAATTAGTGGCCAAAGGAGAAAAAGCAACGCCGTTGGGTGACAAGGAAGCTTGAACTTGGAATACGCCTCTCCTTCTAAAGTACCAGGACTATAATTGTTCTTCTCTTGTATGGTTCCATGCCAGTCTTTTTATTGAAAGTGTATTTCTTTAAGAAAGAAGGCAACCTTTGGATTCTAAATGCTTTGAATAAGGAAAATGTGGTTGTCGTTGTCAAGGATTTGTATAGAGCATTGTTGAGGGCATTGATAAGAAAGGAAGAAAATATTCTAAACGCATCTGAAGTCAGTTGACTCACTCGAATTTTGGTTATGTGGTAATCTTAACACTACAAAAAAAATCCATTTTAGCGACGCCAAAATGTGTTGCTAAATGGATTTAGCGACGCATTTTGGCCGTTATTGTAAATTCATCACAAATAACAATCCGTCGCAATTTCATCGCTAAATAGCGATAAAATTACGACGCAATAAAATACATCACTATTTTGCGACAAAACAAAAGTCGTCGCAATTTAGCGACGCATTAGCGACTCCAAATTGCGCCCAATATTGCGACTAATTGTATTGCAGAATTGCGACTCAATTTGCATCATAGAATTGCGACGCAAAAAAATATGTCGCAATATTGCGACGCAAAAAATTATGTCGCAATATTGCGACGCATTTAAATGCGTCGTAATTGCATCACAAAATTATGAATTTAATTTTTTAAAAAAATTACAACGAAAAATTTTTGTCGCAATAGCGTCGCTAATTAATTTTTTAAAATAAATTTAAAATATTATAAATTAAAACTCTTAATACAATTTCATTGCATTCAAATATTGATCGAAACATTCATCACAAAATTTTTTATATATAAAAATTTAATATATTAATAATTAAAAATTTTGATTTACAAAACATAAATAGTAAGAAAAAATACATCAAGAATCCGCACTATCATGATCATGAAAGGTTGTGGAGGCTGGAATGAATCCTGCGACATTTGTCGAATCAAATCTTGCATCTGACGCGTCTGCTCTCTCATGTCTGTAAGCTCTTGCCGAACCTCCTCCATAATAGATCTCCAAATGTCATCTAAACGATCGAAAGGAATATCACCTGAATAGTGCGAACTAAAGCCAAAAAAATATATAGAAGCTTTAGTGCCCAGACCGTAGACCCTACGGTCTCGCGACTGGGCACCAACAGCTTCCAAAAACACATGTCGACTCTCCTGTGGTGAGAGTTCGACAGGCAACCCCCCATTAGTGGAGTCGACATGCGACGCCTGAGACTGAAGTTTCTCGACTTGTGCCTTTAAATTATAGAATCAACGATAAATGAATCAGTATATGAACCTGAATAAAAGTTTAGAAATTAAACATATAAATATAAGACTAATTTCTTACCGCAACCTTCTGTGATCATGCATCGACCCAAGTACCGTCCTTCCTGGTGTGTGTCATCCTAAATAGCGAAACTCACTAGGATCTCTGTCCTCCTGCTCAGACTATAAAAGCAGAAGAAATAATATAAATTTAATGTATTTGCAAATTAGTAAATTAGTAATTAAATTATTTATGTTTTCTTATCATATGATGTCTGTGCTCCTGAATCGAAATGGACCTCGTAGTGTGGCAGGAGAGACCCATGCCATGATCGGCTTTCTCGGATCAATAGTTCGTGGTGGCTGATGCAGACCTCCTTTGCCAGGCCTCAAACTGCCACATCTGCTGCTAGTCGTGCCAAATACCCTCCGGCACATGCGTAGGACGCTCACCCAATCTCCTCCAACGATGAAGCATGTCGGAGTATCGGCGTGCCGCAAGAGCATTCCATGCTTCCCTAACAGCATTATGGATGGCAAGGTCCCACGTAAACATTTTTTGCATTGAAATAAATAGTTAGTTTAAGAATATATTAAGATTAAGAAATTTTATATCAGTAATAAATTGCATTTAATAAGTTTACCTAAAACTCTGAAAAATAAAACTCCCTCATGGCCGCAGATACATGGTGCTAATCGTAGCCAATGGGATCAGCACGCCTTTAGAATATGGAGCTGATCTGCTCGATACAGTATGCTGCTCAACAAAGCTGTTAAAAATGTATGTTTATAAGTAATTGACTTTAAAACATAAACATATATTTATAATTAGTATATACTTACTTCCCATCAACATCCAGTCGAAGTACGATGCGGCCGACGTAGGAAGAACTCTTAGAGGTCTATGCCGATTGGCTATGAGACTCGAAGGCTGTAGATCTGAACTCTCCATCTCCAATGCTCATGAAGTGATCTGATGCGGCAGGGCTATGTCCCTGTTCGCTCTGTCCATCGGCGGAAGATCTATCTTGGCCCAACATACTGAAAATATTAAAGATCCATGCAATATAATTACGAATAATAATTGAATATATAAAAAATTTAGCACTTATAAAAATAAATTGAAATTGAATAAACCTCTATATTTAATCAGTGTCATTTGTTTCGTCAAATGTTGGTTCAAGATCCGATGCCGTATCGGATTGTGATTCAGTGTCATTATCATTGGAAGGAAAATGAATATTTGCATCCACAATTTCTTGGACATCACCATTTGGATCTCTAACTAATGTTTTAGGAGCCCTTGTGTTGTCCTCAATTGCATGCATTTCCATCTTATCCTCTTGAAATGCAAGGCACTCGATTGATTGACTTGATGAACTCTCGTCTAATATGATTGCTGAACATGGTACAATTTTAGAAACAACCCACCAATCTCGCTTGTCGTTGCGTAAACTTGGATATCCGCAGTAAAACACTTGCTGAGCTTGGGATGCAAGGATGAATGGTTCATATTTCTGCAATCTTCGGCGATGGTTGACTTCAACTAGATTGTAGTCGTTATGAACCCTTTTACCCATAGAAACTGTCAGATCAAGCAAATCGCAACGAAACAATACAGTTTGTTTTATAGGCCAATCGGGATATTCAACTTCAACCACCTCTACTAACTTTCCGTATTTGTTCCAACACTTTCTTCTTTGACACTTCTGTGTACCTCTTGAAGATGCTAATCGTTCAATTTGAAATTTATACCCATTAACAAAATAGCCAGTAGAGATTGTTACGGTCTTCAATGGCCATTACGCTAGACATTTAATGAAAATATTATCGGTTGTGAACCATGGACCGTCTACCTATAAATTAATAAGCTATTCACAACCAATTCGAAAAATAAAAGCCATTATTGCAATTGTTTGAGTGATACAACTCACATATTCATAAAACCAGTAAGCGAACTCTGTTTCTAACTTCTTCCCAATGGCAATTTGACTGATGTTGGATTCATCTGTCGTTGTCTATCACAAAACATCCTTAAGGGATGATAACAGTTACAACTTATGTTAGCAATTAAATAGTGACGTATATTATAATTTAAAGTCATGAAGTATATACTTACTCAATGAATGGATCAACATCTCTACAGTTTATTAGGATGTAATAATGTGCTGCATTATACTCCACATCGCTCAAATCTCTTGACTTCTGCTTCCCAAATGAACGGTCAATACTTTTAAAAATGGATATTCTACCATCATTAGGTTCTCCTTCATCCACACATACGTCATCGTTATGACTAAGATTTTGGCTCCTCGTATGGACGTGACTCTCAAAGTAATGAGAGGCAAAAGCTGAAACTTCTTCAACCAAGTGTGCATTGCATATAGAACCTTCAACCCTTGCCTTATTACGCACATTATTTTTTAACTTCTTAAGGTACCTATATGTAAAGGTAAAAAATCAAAATAAATCAACTTTCTCGCAATGAAATAAAATTTGAAATGTAAACATGCACTACCGATTATTAAGATATTTACCTCTCGAAAGGATACATCCAGCGATACTGCACGGGACCAGCTATACTCGCTTCGTATGGCAAGTGAACCGGTAAATGCTCCATTGAGTCAAAAAAAAAAACTTGGAGGAAATATTCGCTCCAACTTGCATAAAATAATTAGAATTTTCTCCTCAAGCGTTGCTATTGATGCAGAAGTAATGACCGCGGTAAATAACTCCTTGAAGAACAAGCTGAGCTCCATCAATGCCTTCCACACATTGTGCGGAAGCAACTCAGGAAAAGCTATAGGCAATAACCATTGCATGAAAACATGGCAGTCATGACTCTTCATGCCAAACAACTTGAACTTATGCATGTTCATACACCTACTGATATTTGAAGCATAACCATCTGAAAATTTTAACCCTCTAATCTAGTTACATAAAACTTCTCGTGAATTTCTGTCAAGAGTGTAACAGGCTTTAGCATAGGTCCCGTCAGCATTCCTCCTCAAAGCAGCTCTTCTGCAATACTGATTAAGTTCTTCTCTCAACTTTGCAGTATCTTTGATTTTTTTCGATATGTTTAGTGCCGTGTTAAATATGTTATCAAAGAAATTTTTCTCAATATGCATAACATCCAAGTTGTGTCGGATGAGATTTGTGCTCCAAAACGGCAGATCCCAAAAAATACTCCGCTTCTTCCAGTTGTGTTCTTTACATATATGACCATTTACTCTATCTGCATCTGCTTCCCAAGCATACCTCAACCCTAAATGCTCTATAGTATCAAATATATCTATGCCAGACCTAACCGGTTTGGTGAATTTTGTGACTGCTTTGTTCTTTCGGAAGGCGATCAAGTTTCACCTATAAGGATGATTTGGAGGCAAAAACTTTCTATGATTATCAAACCATGACTGCATACCACTCTTCTGCAATGTGAATGCATCAGAATCATTCATGCAGTAAGTGCATGCCATACGCTCAGCAGTGCTCCAACCAAACAACATTGCATATGCCAGGAAGTCACTGATTGTCCACATCAAAACAGCTCTCATGATAAAATTTTGTTTCATAGAAATGTCGTAGGCTATGACTCTTGTTTCCCATAGCATTTTCAATTCGGCCACCAACGGTTGCAAGAAGACATCAATCTTTTCCTTTAAATTTGATGGTCCTGGAACCAAAACTATCAAAATATTACAGTATCTTTCATGCACTTTCATGGAGGAAGGTTATATACAGTCAGTATCACAGGCCAACATGAATATTGTTGGCCCACTTGACCAAATGGTTGGAAGCCATCGGTATAAAGACCTAATCTCACATTCCTTATATCTTCGGCGAAATCAGGATGATTGTCATTGAAATGCTTCCAAGCTTTTGAATCTGATGGATGCTGCATTTCATCTTCTTTAGATTCATGTTCGGCATGCATCTCATATCAGCAGCTGTAACCTCAGATATGTATAATCTCTGCAGGCGTGGAGTAAGAGAAAAGTAATGCATCCTCTTGTAAGGCACACTTTCCTCCTACTTGTACTAGCTCCCCCTTCATCATTGGTGTACCTCGATTGCCCACAAATCTTACAACATCTCAGGTCTGAGTCTTCAGCCCAATATCATACAATTATTCAAGCAACAATCAATCTTATTAACTTGGAGCCCAAGACCACGCAATAACTTTTCGTTGAGTAAAAACTGCCTGCTACAACATTATCATTTGGCAAAACTTCCTTCATTAATCCAGCTACAACATTGAATGCCTTTTCTGATAATCGATGTTCTGCCTTAATATTCAACAACCGAGCAGCCATAGACAATTGAAAATGACTCTCACAACCAAGATACAATTCTTGATTTGTAGAACGCACATATTATAAAATTGTTGTGCATCTGGATTTGGTTCTTTAATAAATGTATTCTGATTGAATTCATTATCCGATGCATTCATCACCATTTTTTTATATCTGTTTAAATCCATACATGGTTCATCAATGGAAATTGAAACTTGTTGGCTTGTGATAGCTGCACCCATTTCCTCTGTTTCACCATGACAATACCAAACATCGTAATCTAGAATAAACCCCTTTTTACACAAATGCGCCTTCACAGTTTCAAAATCCCTATAGGCTTTATTATGACATCTGTATAAGTTGCAGGGGCACCTAATCCTAGGCCCATCCATCCATTCAGGTTGGCTACATGCAAATCCAATAAATTCTTTCAATCCATTCAAAAAATCTGGATTAAGTAAGCCATCTTTTAACCTTGCATACATCCATGAGCGAGGCCGCTCATTTTTGACCAACTTATACAATTTTCTGGTAAACTATTAAAGAAAACCATAACATAAAACTATATTAGTATTAATAATTATATAACTAAATTATTTATTTTACACATCTAAGGTAAATAATAACTATTTAAATAATTTATAACAACAAATTAATTTCATTTTTTAATGATTGCAACCAATTGATTAAGCCAGGCCCTGCTAAGGTCCCGTGCCGCCGTGTCATGTGAAGTTTGTGAGACTTCACAAGTATGCAAGTGTCCTAAATTAATTCCACATTCACTTCATATCTAAAAGGTAAGGCCCTATCCCTTTCAAGATTATTTTCTGTGATATGTTATTCTGCTATTCATTATCATCGTTTATGTTGAAATTTCAGCAGCATTTCCCCATATGTTCTCCTAAATGTGTGGCATATATGCCACACTAGGAGAACGTATGAGGAAATACAAACCACAATCTCAACCGATGATAACTAATAGTAGACTAACATATTGCAAAAAATAATCTCAAACTGTCTACTAGGATAATTTGAGAATTTATAAGACTAAGTCTTGCAAATTCAAAACGGGTCTAAAGGTTTTAGTGTTATGAGAAATAATATTCAATTCAAAAAACAATCGAACTTACGCTTGTGAAAAAGTTTTCTTGACTATTATACATATTTTGATTGTGGTCTATAGTTAATAACTTCTAAAACTGATATTATGTCAAAGATAATAATCTTAATCCAATATTTATGCATAGTATTATCTAATAGTACTATGGTTTCAATATTGGACTGGCTGAACCAAAAATTTTCATAACACATCAACCGTGGCACATCTATTAAAGCCATACATAATCTCATTACCAAAATAACATATCCCAATATATCATGTTCTTGTAACTTAAATCAAAGTCAAAGTCACAACTATTTCGTAACAAAAATAAGATGCAATAATATATGTAAGATGTTCACCAGTAAACTACCATGCATAGTTTACTATGCTGAGAAATTCAACCATAATTATATAAAACCATTAATCAATCATGAATTAATTAATTTAATGCAAAGCACTAATTAATCATCTAGCAATTCATTTAATTAATTTACTATTAGAATCACTAATTAGCAAATATTACAAAGATGTTATATTGCAATCATTATTTATTAGAATACCATAATTTTATTATATTATATTATAATATTATAAAGTAATATATATTAATATATATTATAATATGATATTATTAATATTATGATATAATATAATTATTATGTAATAATTATATTACATATATATATTTTTGGGCCCGTAGTTGGGTTTTTTTTTTTTTTTGCCCTTAGCCAGTATGGCTAGGCCACGGTCGGGCGCGTGAGGGGGAGGGGGAGGGGGCGGGGTGTGGGGGGGTTCTGTTGATTTTTTCTCTTTTTTTTTGGCCTTGTCATGGCCTGGCCAAGGACTATGGCCAGGCCACGGCCGGCCGCCAGCTGGCCACAGCCGGGCGCGATCGTGACCGGCAACGGGAGGGGGAGGGAGGGGGGTTGGGGGGGAGGGGGTTCTATTAATTTTTTTTTTCATTTTTGGCCTTGCCGTAGCCTTGCCACCATGGCCAGGCCACGATCGGCCGCTAGGCCGTGGCCAGCGATGGGAGGGGGAGGGCGGGAGGGGGCTGGGAAACTTAAATTTTTTTTTTGGCCTTGCCGTGGTCGGCAAGGACGGCCACGGCCACGGCCATGGCCGGCGATGGGAGGGGAGGGCGGGAGGGGGGCTGGGGTGGGAACTAAATTTTTTTTTTCTTTTTTGGCCTTACCGTGGCCTAGCCACCATGGCCAGGCCACGGCCGGGCGCGGCCATGGACGGCGAGGACGGCCATGGGCACGGCCGTGGCCGGCGACGGAAGGGGGAGGGCGGGAGGGGACTGGGGGTGGAAAACTTAAAAAAAATTTTGAGCCTTGCTGTGGTCTGGCCACCATGGCCAAGCCACAGCCGGGTGCGGCCATGGCTGGTGAGCTTAGGCACGGCCCTAGCCGGGGCGAGTGCGGGCACGGCCACGACAATGGCCGGCGGGAGGGGAGGGGGAGCGGGGTGGGGGTTTATCCGAAAATAGGAGTCGCCGGCGAGAAGGTCGGGTGCTGGAGTGCCATCGGAGGTGGGGAAGAGGAGGAGGAGAAAGAGGGAGGGAGAGGAGCAGCCAGTTGGGGGAGAAGGCCGGTTGGGGGAGAAATCAGGGAGGAAGGATTTAGGAGGGGGGGCTTATATTTAGGATTAGCGACGCAATTATCGCTAATTGAGCATTTATTGCATCGCTAATTGCATCGCTAATTTGGCACCTTAACCTCAGCTAGGCGGGAATTTAGCGATACATAATTGCATCGCTAAATAGCGACGCATGAATATCCGTTGCTAAATAGTGACGCAATTAAGCATCACTAAATATTAATATTTTATAATATTAATTTTATTTAGTAATTATTATAGTTTATTATATTAATATTATATAGTGATAATTTGATATATTGTAATCTATGCCGCTCGTTTCGTTGGAGCCCCGTGACGGAGATATGGGTGGCCATGATGTTACATGTCCACTTCCTTCGGGAACCTCCCGTTAAGGCGGTGCTGCCCCTTTCTCCCCTCTGCCGCCCTCGGTGGTGCTTCGATCTTTTATCGCGGGTTACCTCCCAGGTGGCCGATCGGGGGGTCGGGCTCGGCCTTCTGCCGCTCCAGTATTTCCCCTAAATCAGGAGATGGTAGGGGCCTACCATGATGGTGATGGGTGACGAAGAATTCCGGTTCGATTCAGGAGAGGGAGCCTGAGAAATGGCTACCACATCTAAGGCAGCAGGCACGCAAATTACCCAATCCTGACACAGGAAGGTAGTGAGAATAAAGAGTAATACTCCGGCTCTTCGAGTCCGATAATTTGATTGAGTATAATATAAACAATCTAAATCCCTTAATAACAGATCCAATATTGCAGGGCAAGTCTGGTGCCAGCAGCCGAGGTAATTCTAGCTCCAATAGCATACATTGGGCTGGGCTGGCTGGTCCGCCCATGGAATGGTGTGCAATGGCTGCACCACGGTGTGTCCGAATGGCCAACTACAAGGTCCTATCCAGGACTGAAGCTGCCTTCAATCCGATCCACACCTTTGTGCCGAGAATGCAGTATAAACCCTAAATGCCCTAAACCAATGATAACCCCTAATTAAACCCAAACCCTAAAACCTAAAACCCTAAACCTAAAACCTAAAACCCTAAACCCCTAATTAAACCCTAAAACCCCTAGAACCCTAAAACCCTCAAACCATAAAACCCTAAAACCATAAACCAAAATCCTAAACCCTTAATCCCTGAACCGTGAATCCTTGAACTTCCGTTGTGCTAAAACCATATTTAGTGATGCAATTTAATGCGTCACTAAACAGCGACACATTAGATGTTTGCTAAATAGCGACGCATTCAAATGCGTCACTATTTAGCGATACATTCAAATGCATCGCTATATTTGGGTTTATGTTTTTCCATTTAAAAAGCTCGTAGTTGTACATTGGGCTGGGCTTGTCGGTTCGCCCCATGGAATGGTGTGCACCGGTGGTGCCACAGTGTGCCCGTGTGGCCAACTACAAGGTCCTATTCGGGATTGATGCTACCTTCAGTCGATCCATGCCTTTGTGCCAAGAATGCAGCCTAAACCCTAAATGCCCTAAACCAATGATAACCCCTAATTAAAACCCAAAACCCTAAAACCTAAAACCCTAATCCTAAAACCCTAAACTCTAAAACCCTAAACCCCTAATTAAACCCTAAAACCCTAAAACCCTAGAACCCTAAAATCCTAAAACCTTAAAACCCCTAGAACCCTAAAACCCTCAAACCAGAAAACCCTAAAATCCTAAACCAAAATCCTAAATCCCTGAAACCCTTAATCCCTGAATTGGGCGAAAACCATATTTAGTGATGTATTTTAATGCGTCATTGTTTAGCAACGCATTTTAATGCATCACTTTTTAGCGACACATTTAATTGCGTCGCTATTTAGCAACTCATTAGCGACGCATTAAATTGTGTCGCTATTTAGCAATGAAAATTTTTGAAGTCGCTAAATCCGTCGCTATTTAGCGACTGATTTTATGCGTCGTGGGTCTCAATTGCGTCGCAATTCAATTGTGTCGTAATTCTGTCATTATTTTGCGACGAATATTTGCGTCGCTATTTCATAATTTTCTTGTAGTGTAATTCTTACAAGAAAATCTTAATTTCTTTTTTCATCTGAAGTCAGTTGACTCACTCGAATTTTAGTTATGTGGTAATCAGTCGGCTTAACTATTTGGATAAACCAATAGTTGTTTTTATAGGAAAAAAAAAAAGGGACCTAACTCTATTTCAAATCAGTATATACGTTTGAAATTCTGGTTTTGTTGCTTATAGGGGGTTGTTAATTTGGTTCATCATGATATATTTTGATAATCTATGATATGTTTAGCAATTAAATATTATAATTTGAATGATAATATTTGGTTCTCGATAATCAAAAATTATCATAAATTATGATATTAATTCCCATTTAACAAATAGGTACCTAAAATTACCAAAGTATGATAAACTCAAATTGCATTCTTAACTTTATATAAATATTTAATAATATTTAATTTTATTATATATTTAATTTACAATAAATAATATTAAATATTTAATATTATATTATATTTAATATATATATATAATATTAAATGCAATATTTTAAACATTATTATATATTATATAATAGTATGCAAATATTAAATTTAAAATTATTAATATTTATGGACTAACATATTAAATTATTATAATATATTAGTAAATATTTATATATTAATATATATCACATTATATATAATATCTATTAAATATTTATAATTTCTAAATATATAATATTTCTAAAATCAGTTTATAAAGAATCTTGATTTTCATCACAATATTTTATATTCTATCAAGAAGAAGAGAGAGCCATTAAAAGAAAAAACTTATAGTAAAATTCAAATAAATTGGAAAACATGATAACTTAACTATTATATTTTGTATTATAAAATAAATACAGTAATCTTCATTTCTGATATTTAATTATTAAGTATAAAATTATCAAAATATAAGATCCTGATAATATTACATTACTGTGAACCAAACACCACCTCAAATTCATAAAAAAAAGTGATATTTATTTTGTACCCTCAAAATTCATGAACTGATTAAAGAGAAAGACGTTCAAGAGAAAAAAAAAAAATTTCTTAAAAATAAGGTAACATGACTTTGATAGGTTCAATAAAAATAAGGTAACATGACTTTGATAGGTTCAATAATTCAGTTTGAATTCTCTTTTTCTGCCATGGCTTTGAAGCAAAAAATTCAGGTTGGATCAATCATGCCAAAAGATTAATTGGTATTTATTACATAATTAAATTACAAATATTTGACTACTATTCTTGATCTTGAAGAACACTTAAACATTATTTCAGTGAAAGTTCACTTCATGCATAAATAAATTAAGCTAGCAAATCGTGGCATTTTATGTATACTAAGAAGCTAGATTTAGGGACGGCAAATTAATCAGAACACAGAAAAATAGAGAAGAATTTACATGGAACATCCATGAGCAGGGATACTAGAGAGAGCTCACGGGAAGACCTCCAAAGGTAGGTCTAGTATCCTTTCATCTAAAGCCGAACCTCCCTAAACCATTGAAACTGACACGAATTGGTCAAAATCATGCTAGCATGACATTTTGAGATAATGTTGTTTTGTGGTTTTGATATGGAGGAACATTCTTCTTTGATATGGTAACAAGTACATGAGTTCCAAATATGGCACCAATGCAACTGTATAATAAACTAATAAAATAATTAAAAATAATATTAAAAATAATATACTTTTAAAAATATATAACAAGATTTTATAATGTCATTATAAATTATGTGCTATACCTAGAAATAAGGTCAAAATTGATTTTTAGATTTATAATAATTGATGAATAAGTGACATTATGAATTTTATTATTGCATTAAGAGCTGCTGTGAAGTGCTGATGCATGGCTTCACTACTACACTGAATATGTTCTTGCATACTCAAGAACATGTTTTTCTTGCAAATGTCTATATGAAGGTTGTAAGATTGTCACACCTCATATTTCACTTAAAAGATCCTTTTGCAAATGTCTACAGTATTAGTTTTTCTATTCTATTATTATTTTTCTATAATATATTATTTATTATTATTTAATAGAAAACCAATTTCCTTTTAGGGTTGTAGGGTCCAGTTGTGTTTACCAGGCTAATATGTAATTATTCCAAGTTGTCTCTTACTCCATGTCTTCATGGCCAAGAATTTTTTGCAGCCCATGCGCATATCCTAGCCTTACTCATCTATCAGCCTGCATCATGATGATGGGGTTGTAAGTTTTAGAGTTGTGTTGAACTTGGGTTAGGATGGCGAGATCAGTTTTGGGATTTGTCTGGTTTTGGTTGGTTATTTTCTCTAGTGTTTTGAAATTGAAATGGCAAGATCATTTTCTATTTTGGTTTTAAATTTGGAAAAGACTTTTTATATTCCAAGTTTCTCTAAAAATTTGATTTCAGTGTCAAGACTTGTACTCTCAGAATATTCCTTTAATTTTAAAAAAGCTCTGTTGATTTATTTTATAAATCTAAGCTTATTGGAAATGGTACATTATCTGACAATCTTTTCTAAATAATTTTAAAAATAATACATCTTACAATGTGATGCACGTCCAAACTAACACAGGTATGAAAAGATATATTGTGAATGAAAATTTCTCTATTTTGTGGCATCGAAGATTAGCTCATATCTTCATTGAGAGAATTTAAAGATTAGTAAAAGATAGAGTACTTGATACTCTTGATTTTACTAATTTTAGCACTTGTATGTACTGCATAAAGTAAAGCAAACTCCAACAAGTCTAAGAAAGATGCCAAGAGAAGTTTAGAGATATTGAAGATCATACGTACAGATATTTGTAGTCCATATATGGACTCATATGGTCAGAAACACTTCATCTCATTTATTAATGACTATTCACGATATATTTATCTTTAGGGTTTTGGGGTTAGGGTTTAGGGTTTAGCACCTATAAAGCTAAACCAAAATACATGCGATTAAAGAGGCAATCAAACAAAGGGATAGTTATTTATTTTGTACCTCAAAATTTATGAACTGATTAAAGAGAAAGACATTCAAGAGAAAAAATTTCTTAAAAATAAGGTAACATGACTTTGATAGGTTCAATAAAAATAAGGTAACATGACTTTGATAGGTTCAATAATTCAGTTTGAATTCTCTTTTTCTGCCATGGCTTTGAAGCAAAATATTCAGGTTGGATCAATCATGCCAAAAGTTTAATTGGCATTTATTACATAATTAAATTACAAATATTTGACTACTATTCTTGATCTTGAAGAACACTTAAACATTATTTCAGTGAAAGTTCACTTCATGCATAAATAAATTAAGCTAGCAAATCGTGGCATTTTTATGTATACTAAGAAGCTAGATTTAGGGACAGCAAATTAATCAGAACACAGAAAAATAGAGAAGAATTTACATGGAACATCCATGAGCAGGGATACTAGAGAGAGCTCACGGGAAGACCTCCAAAGGTAGGTCTAGTATCCTTTCATCTAAAGCCGAACCTCCCTAAACCATTGAAACTGACACGAATTGGTCAAAATCATGCTAGCATGACATTTTGAGATAATGTTGTTTGTGGTTTTGATATGGAGGAACATTCTTCTTTGATATGGTAACAAGTACATGAGTTCCAAATATGGCACCAATGCAACTGTATAATAAACTAATAAAATAATTAAAAATAATATTAAAAAAATATATTACTTTTAAAAAATATATAACAAGATTTTATAATGTCATTATAAAATTATGTGCTATACCTAGAAATAAGGTCAAAATTGATTTTTACATTTATAATAATTGATGAATAAGTGACATTATGAATTTTATTATTGCATTAAGAGCTGCTGCGAAGTGCTGATGGATGGCTTCACTACTACACTGAATATGTTCTTGCATACTCAAGAACATGTTTTTCTTGCAAATGTCTATATGAAGGTTGTAAGATTGTCACACCTCATATTTCACTTAAAAGATCTTTTTGCAAATGTCTACAGTATTAGTTTTTCTATTCTATTATTATTTTTCTATAATATATTATTTATTATTATTTAATAGAAAACCAATTTTATTTTAGGGTTGTAGGGTCAGTTGTGTTTACCAGGCTAATATGTAATTATTCCAAGTTGTCTCTTACTCCCATGTCTTCATGGCCAAGAATTTTTTGCAGCCCATGCGCAGCATATCCTAGCCTTACTCAGCTATCAGCCTGCATCATGATGATGGGGTTGTAAGTTTTAGAGTTGTGTTGAACTTGGGTTAGGATGGCGAGATCATTTTTGGGATTTGTCTGGTTTTGGTTGGATATTTTCTCAAGTGTATTGAAATTGAAATGGCAAGATCATTTTCTATTTTGGTTTTAAATTTGGAAAATACTTTTTATATTCCAAGTTTCTCTAAAAATTTGATTTTAGTGTCAAGACTTGTACTCTCAGAATATTCCTTTAATTTTAAAAAAGCTCTATTGATTTATTTTATAAATCTAAGCTTATTGAAAATGGTATATTATCCGACAATCTTTTCTAAATCAATTTTAAAAATAATACCTTTTACAATGTGATGCACTTCCAAACTAACACAGGTATGAAAAGATATATTGTGAATGAGAATTTCTCTATTTTGTGGCATCGAAGATTAGCTCATATCTTCATTGAGAAAATTAAAAGATTAGTAAAAGATAGAGTACTTGATACTCTTGATTTTACTGATTTTAGCACTTGTGTGGACTGCATAAAGTAAAGCAAACCAACAAGTCTAAGAAAGATGCCAAGAGAAGTTTAGAGATATTGAAGATCATACATACAGATATTTGTAGTCAATATATGGACTCGTATGGTCAGAGACACTTCATCTCATTTTTTAATGACTATTCATGATATATTTATCTTTAGGGTTTTGGGGTTAGGGTTTAGGGTTTAGCACCTATAAAGCTAAACCAAAATACATGCGATTAAAGAGGCAATCGAACAAAGGGATAGTTATTTATTTTGTACCCTCAAAATTCATGAACTGATTAAAGAGAAAGACATTCAAGAGAAAAAAATTTCTTAAAAATAAGGTAACATGACTTTGATAGGTTCAATAATTCAGTTTGAATTCTCTTTTTCTGCCATGGCTTAAAAGCACAAAATTTAGGTTGGATCAATCATGCCAAAAGATTAATTGGTATTTATTACATAATTAAATTACAAATATTTGACTGCTATTCTTGATCTTGAAGAACACTTAAACATTATTTCAGTGAAAGTTCACTTCATGCATAAATAAATTAAGCTAGAAAATCGTGGCATTTTTATGTATACTAAGAAACTAGATTTAGGGATAGCAAATTAATCAGAACACAGAAAAATAGAGAAGAATTTGCATGGTACATCCATGAGCAGGGATACTAGAGAAAGCTCACCAATGACACCAGTAGAGATGAGGGGGAACCTCCAAAGGTAGGTCTAGTATCCTTTCATCTAAACCGAACCTCCCTAACCCATTGAAACTGACACAATTGGTCAAATCATGCTAGCATGACATTTTGAGATAATGTTGTTTTGTGATTTTGATATGGAGGAACATTCTTCTTTGATAGGGTAACAAGTACATGAGTTCCAAATATGGCACCAATGCAATTGTATAATAAAATAATAAAATAATTAAAATATTAATAATAATATATTACTTTCAAAAAATATATAACAAGATTTTATAATGTCATTATAAAATTATGTGCTATACCTAGAAATAAGGTCAAAATTGATTTTTCGATTTGTAATAATTGATGAATAAGTGACATTATGAATTTTATTATTGCATTAAGAGCTGCTGCAAAGTGCTGATGCATGGCTTCACTACTACACTAAATATGTTCTTGCATACTCAAGAACATGTTTTTCTTGCAAATGTCTATATGAAGGTTTTAAGATTGTCACACCTCATATTTCACTTAAAAAAGATCTTTTGTCAGAAAAGTTTTACAAGTCTCTCTATGTCTATATATATATATATATATATATACATGGGTTCATAAGAAATGCAAGCTTGCAAACAAATGATGCAACAATATTGAAGAATGTCATATCCTTTTTTTGTAAGTATTATAAAATTATGATATGGGTTGGAATAACATTATCCAATCATCTTCATCTTTCCCCTTACTATAGATTTATATGAATTACTACTCTTTTTTTCTTGGGCATAAGAAGATTCCTTGCTTGAAGATCTTTAAAAAGTAGTTTTCATTGCTAGTATGTAATACTTAACTATTGTGTTATAATCCCACATTATAAGATGCTCCTAGAAAATTTCAAGTTAAATAATTTAGAGTGAAGTTGTTAGGAATCATTATTTGAGAAAATCACATCACATTACTTAATTGAATTTGATTCATCACTTCCCTTGAGAATCCATCAAGCATTAGTACATCAGTACATAGCACATTAATTCCTAGTTATTCAAAGAGAATCCCAAAAAATCACCGTATGTGGTGTCCTACCTCAAGTAAATGCATTGATAGACCACAATGCATTTAGAGTTCATTAATATAAATTATAGTTACATGTAAAGCATCCATTATCCTTTTCCAAAAATGTTAAATTCAACCCTCTTTGAACATTAACAATTCAATTTTTTTATTTGGTAGTAATACATTTGTATGCTAAATTAACCAAAATACCTTCAAAATATAACTACTTATGATTATTGGAGGGGTATTTTAGAAAAAAAACTCCAGTACGGCTGAAGGTTTGAGGTCATGCCTAGCATGGCCTAATATGACATGGTCCAGTACTGTTCATTGCAAGACATGCTAGTTTACGAGCAGCATGATCCATTTTACATCAGTACTGTGCGCAAAAAGAAGAGTATAAATGTCACGCCCCAAACCCAAATATCGGGCTAGAGTGACAACCCGCCGCGTGCCGGGCACGCAAGGCGTCACAAAATTTTTCACACATAACACAGTTATATATATAATCAAGCCAAATCATCACTGAATACTAAAAGTTTTGGGTTACAAACCCTTACACACCACAATAATAAAGTTTGGGCATCAAGCCCTACACATAAGCAATATTGGGGTTACAATAAAATAATGGTCTTGATTTATTTAATAGAAGATCCATCACCCCAACCCTCCATCTTCAACCTCGTGGCTCTGACAAAAACATTGTAAAATTTTTGTGAGCTTACACTCAGTAAGTAAGCCACGTTATACAGTCAAATCATAGTATAGCAATCAATAAGCACATAAATGATTTGCATGCTTAAACATTCCACAAATACTCAAACATGCAATGTAAGTAAACCCACTGTTTATACTCTCAATGGTAGCTGTAAATGTGACCCACGGCCCTGCAATATCTCAATAGTGTACCAACAGGCATCCCCCTACTGAAAGGGTCCAGATACCAGGGTCACGCCATATCATAATCCACCAGAACACATACTCTATATGTGTGATGCCACCTCGAACCAAGCAGAACACGTCCTCTAAACGTGTGAATGGCATAAACAAGCAGAACATGTCCTATAGACGTATAGGTGGCATAAACAAGTAGAACACATCCTCTAGATGTGTGTGTGGCATAAACAAGCAGAACACGTCCTCTAGACGTGTGTGTGGTATGACATGATAAAGGAGAACCACGGTGACACATAACAGCACCTCACGTCATGCACAAACATATCGATAACATCTCTATTTGCATAAACAGTGGATTATACTTACTGA
>UESW01004435.1:650833-778905 GCA_900491605.1 Calamus simplicifolius | reverse complement strand
GCTCTCCTCTTCTCTCCAGGTCCCGGGGGTCCAGTGCTTCTGGTGCAGGTGCAGGCATCACCCCCTGTGGACTAGGGGCCATGTGGCAGCAAAGTGGGCGCGGGTTCTGCTCCCCCCGCATCTCCCCGACTCCTTCACTGGTGGGAAACCTCAGGAGGAGCCTCTTGATGGAGATGACAGCATCCAAAAGATTAAGCCCAGGTCTTCCGAGGATAGCATTATAGGTGAGGGATACCCGGACCATCAGGAAGCTCATGAAGACTGTACTTTGGCGTGGGGCCATGCCAGCCGTGACAAGAAGAGTGATCTCCCCCTCGACCTTCACGGAATCTCCAGTGAACCCCATCAGGGGTGTGGCGACAGGCCGAAGTAGGTCGGGTGACAGGCTCATGCGAACAAAAGCATCATAATTCAAAACATCCACCGAGCTCCCACTATCAACTAGAATTCTTTTTACAGGATATTTAGCGATCGTCATGGACACAACGATGCTATTATCATTTTTATTTACCACCCCCTCTAAGTTCCTTTTGGAAAAAGGGATTACAGGATCTAACTCCCCCTCCCCCCTCGGCCTCTTGGGCGGGCCACCTGCCCCCCAGAAAATCATCGCCACCGTCTTCTCAGTTAGAGCATTATCGATCACTGGTGGCGGAGGTGCCGACGGACCAGGAGCATCCAGGTTGTTCCTTTGAACGAACTTCCCTAGGTGACCACGTTGGATAAGATCCTCTATTGCCTTCTTCAGCTGGCAACAGTTGTCAGTGTCGTGGCCATGATCTCGGTGGTAGCGGCAGTACAAATTCTTGTTGCGGGAAATCTTTGGGTTCAGTGGAGGAGGGCACAACAGGTACGACTCGCCCTCTATCTCCAGCAAGATGTGGGAGATGGGAGCAAGCAGAGGGATGTAAAGACCGTCCCTCTGTGCAGGAGCTTGAGGATGGTTGTCTGGTTGGCGGAGAGGCTTGGGCCTCCTGGGTCGGACTTTAGCAGGCTCAGGGCAAGTCGGCTTCTTGAGGACACTCCCGCTAGCCTCGCACCGAGAGGAATCAGCCTCGTCGGTGCGGATATACTTCTGGGCCAGAGTCAAGAGTTCGGTGTAGGAGCCGGGCGGCTTCTTATCAAGGGAGTATGCGAAGCGAGACGGGCGGAGCCCTTGCTTTAAGGCCAAAGTGGCCACTAAGTCCTCATGATTATAGACCTCCAGGGCTGCCTCCTTGAATCGAGCAACGTAGTCCCTCAGGGACTCGCCGCTCTTCTGCTAGACAGAGAAAAGGCTGTCCGCTACCCTTGGAATCATCCGGCAGGCATCAAAATGGGCCAAGAAGGCCCTTTCCAGCTGACGAAAAGAATTGATACTCCGTGGCGGTAGATGAGAGTACCAGGCTTGGGCAGCTTTCTTCAGGGTGGTAGGGAAGGCGATGCACATGAGCGAATCGGTCGCCCCATGGACCTGCATAAGAACCTTGTAACTTTCTAGGTGGTCCAGGGGATCCATGGTCCTGTCATATGGATCCAGCTAAGGGAGATAGAACCGGGTGAAGATGGGCTCTTCCATGATACGGCGGGACAGCGGAGGTCGGCTGTCATAGTCCGCCTCTGGCAGGTGAGTGATCCGATGGCTGAGTTCTTCTAACCGCTGGTTGTACTCATCGAGCCGACGCTCGACTCGATGGGCCATCCTGCCATCGAAGGACCCCTCCCTCAAGGACTCTGAGGATGGGAAAGAGTGATGGCGATGTCGATTTTTTTTATAATGTCATTATAAAATTATGTGCTATACCTAGAAATAAAGTCAAAATTGATTTTTAGATTTGTAATAATTGATGAATAAGTGACATTATGAATTTATTATTGCATTAAGAGCTGCTTCGAAGTGCTGATGCATGGCTTCACTACTACACTGAATATGTTCTTGCATACTCAAGAACATGTTTTTCTTGCAAATGTCTATATGAAGGTTGTAAGATTGTCACACTTCATATTTCACTTAAAAGATCTTTTTTGCAAATGTCTATAGTATTAGTTTTTCTATTCTATTATTATTTTTCTATAATATATTATTTTTTTATTTAATAGAAAACCAATTTCCTTTTAGGGTTGGAGGGTCCAGTTGTGTTTACCAGGCTAATATGTAATTATTCCAAGTTGTCTCTTACTCCCATGTCTTCATGGCCAAGAACTTTTTGCAACCCATGAGCGTATCCTAGCCTTACTCAGCTATCAGCCTGCATCATGATGTTGGGGTTGAAAGTTTTAGAGTTGTGTTGAACTTGGGTTAGGATGGCGAGATCATTTTTGGGATTTGTCTGGTTTTGGTTGGATATTTTCTCAAGTGTATTGAAATTGAAATGGCAAGATCATTTTCTATTTTGGTTTTAAATTTGGAAAATACTTTTTATATTCCAAGTTTCTCTAAAAATTTGATTTTAGTGTCAAGACTTGTACTCTCAGAATATTCCTTTAATTTTAAAAAAGCTCTATTGATTTATTTTATAAATCTAAGCTTATTGAAAATGGTATATTATCCGACAATCTTTTCTAAATCAATTTTAAAAATAATACCTTTTACAATGTGATGCACTTCCAAACTAACACAGGTATGAAAAGATATATTGTGAATGAGAATTTCTCTATTTTGTGGCATCGAAGATTAGCTCATATCTTCATTGAGAAAATTAAAAGATTAGTAAAAGATAGAGTACTTGATACTCTTGATTTTACTGATTTTAGCACTTGTGTGGACTGCATAAAGTAAAGCAAACCAACAAGTCTAAGAAAGATGCCAAGAGAAGTTTAGAGATATTGAAGATCATACATACAGATATTTGTAGTCAATATATGGACTCGTATGGTCAGAGACACTTCATCTCATTTTTTAATGACTATTCATGATATATTTATCTTTAGGGTTTTGGGGTTAGGGTTTAGGGTTTAGCACCTATAAAGCTAAACCAAAATACATGCGATTAAAGAGGCAATCGAACAAAGGGATAGTTATTTATTTTGTACCCTCAAAATTCATGAACTGATTAAAGAGAAAGACATTCAAGAGAAAAAAATTTCTTAAAAATAAGGTAACATGACTTTGATAGGTTCAATAATTCAGTTTGAATTCTCTTTTTCTGCCATGGCTTAAAAGCACAAAATTTAGGTTGGATCAATCATGCCAAAAGATTAATTGGTATTTATTACATAATTAAATTACAAATATTTGACTGCTATTCTTGATCTTGAAGAACACTTAAACATTATTTCAGTGAAAGTTCACTTCATGCATAAATAAATTAAGCTAGAAAATCGTGGCATTTTTATGTATACTAAGAAACTAGATTTAGGGATAGCAAATTAATCAGAACACAGAAAAATAGAGAAGAATTTGCATGGTACATCCATGAGCAGGGATACTAGAGAAAGCTCACCAATGACACCAGTAGAGATGAGGGGGAACCTCCAAAGGTAGGTCTAGTATCCTTTCATCTAAACCGAACCTCCCTAACCCATTGAAACTGACACAATTGGTCAAATCATGCTAGCATGACATTTTGAGATAATGTTGTTTTGTGATTTTGATATGGAGGAACATTCTTCTTTGATAGGGTAACAAGTACATGAGTTCCAAATATGGCACCAATGCAATTGTATAATAAAATAATAAATAATTAAAATAATATTAATAATAATATATTACTTTCAAAAAATATATAACAAGATTTTATAATGTCATTATAAAATTATGTGCTATACCTAGAAATAAGGTCAAAATTGATTTTTCGATTTGTAATAATTGATGAATAAGTGACATTATGAATTTTATTATTGCATTAAGAGCTGCTGCAAAGTGCTGATGCATGGCTTCACTACTACACTAAATATGTTCTTGCATACTCAAGAACATGTTTTTCTTGCAAATGTCTATATGAAGGTTTTAAGATTGTCACACCTCATATTTCACTTAAAAAAGATCTTTTGTCAGAAAAGTTTTACAAGTCTCTCTATGTATATATATATATATATATACATGGGTTCATAAGAAATGCAAGCTTGCAAACAAATGATGCAACAATATTGAAGAATGTCATATCCTTTTTTTGTAAGTATTATAAAATTATGATATGGGTTGGAATAACATTATCCAATCATCTTCATCTTTCCCCTTACTATAGATTTATATGAATTACTACTCTTTTTTTCTTGGGCATAAGAAGATTCCTTGCTTGAAGATCTTTAAAAAGTAGTTTTCATTGCTAGTATGTAATACTTAACTATTGTGTTATAATCCCACATTATAAGATGCTCCTAGAAAATTTCAAGTTAAATAATTTAGAGTGAAGTTGTTAGGAATCATTATTTGAGAAAATCACATCACATTACTTAATTGAATTTGATTCATCACTTCCCTTGAGAATCCATCAAGCATTAGTACATCAGTACATAGCACATTAATTCCTAGTTATTCAAAGAGAATCCCAAAAAATCACCGTATGTGGTGTCCTACCTCAAGTAAATGCATTGATAGACCACAATGCATTTAGAGTTCATTAATATAAATTATAGTTACATGTAAAGCATCCATTATCCTTTTCCAAAAATGTTAAATTCAACCCTCTTTGAACATTAACAATTCAATTTTTTTATTTGGTAGTAATACATTTGTATGCTAAATTAACCAAAATACCTTCAAAATATAACTACTTATGATTATTGGAGGGGTATTTTAGAAAAAAAACTCCAGTACGGCTGAAGGTTTGAGGTCATGCCTAGCATGGCCTAATATGACATGGTCCAGTACTGTTCATTGCAAGACATGCTAGTTTACGAGCAGCATGATCCATTTTACATCAGTACTGTGCGCAAAAAGAAGAGTATAAATATATTTATTTATTTTCTATAAAGAAAAAATGGATTTGTTACATTTTTTCTATATAAATAATTGATTATGAAATATCTATTTGAATATGGTCACTTAAACAAAATGAATAAATTTGCTAAACCGTCCAAATAAAATAGCATCAGAGATTATCCTAGCGGTTAAGAGTTGTTTTTCCTAAGATAAACCGATTCAGTGGTTGCCCAATCGAACTGATCGATCTGGCTTTTAATAACTATAGGTAATTGTCTAATTGTGGAGTAATTTGTGCAGTGGTCGTTTGGTGTCTTTTGGTTATAAGAATTGCAATTAAAGTCTGGGGAAGTCACTCCTCATGCATCTGATTCAAGAATCTGCACTAGCTGCAGCAAAAAAAAGAAGAAAAAAAAAATCACTTTATGAGATGGCATGATCCAAAGTAGTGGCCATATTTGTGAGGAAGTCTGAGCGTGATTGTCTTCTCTCGAAGTATGATTGTATTGAATGTTTCCTCCAAAACTCAGCATATCTTTAGTTCTCCTCAAATATGGATGAAAGAAATTTAGAGAATCTGCTATCGGCTATGAGATCATTGTTGCTGAATCTCATTCAGGAATATAACTCACTACTATATTTGATTCTAGAGCCTTAACTATAGCAACCAAGTTACTAAGGTAGTGTTTGATAGAAAAAATATTATCCATGGATAAGTGTACGGGATAGAGTTTATCCCCTGGCTATTCCTAAGAATATCCCTTGGCTATCCATTGATCATATCAAATGCAAAAAGATAAATCCATAGGATAACTTTTTTTTACTCTTATTTGGAGGATAACCAGCTATTCCTACGATTAACCATGGGCTATCCCTTTGGTTAACTTTATTCCCAGCTATCCCTTATAGTTATGGCTTTTAGGAATAAGAGAAGATATCCAGGGGATATGCCCTCTTATTCCCTATTTCAAACACTACCTAAGAGCCCAATATTTGGAACACATGAAATTTTAAGAGAAATAGCTTCAACATGAAGATCTTAGCCTCGCCAATCTCAAATTAAGAAGCTAGCACGAGTTCTTATAGAATGTATTGAGCCCTATAAGTCAATTTTTTGAACAGCTGATTGTGGAGGCTCCTAGGAGACTAAAATTTGACTAAAGTATCCTACTTATGAAGTTGGAGAACAAACCCACTTGTCAAATATTTTTTGAGGCTCCATTGAATTGAGATACTCCACAGCTTAACTATAAGCATGGCAAAGTAATATGGTTAGATACTCTTACTTTGAAAAATTTCCTCATTCTTTGCTTTCCACGATAACTAGAGTATATAAACTAACAACATTTATGAGAAGACCATACCTTTGTCCTTGAGTTTTGATAGGAGATAATTTTTGGTGTGATAGATGGATTGAATGTAAGCTATCAGTGTACCATTCAGCATAGCCTAAATAGCTTGGAATAAATCATAGTGGAAGAATAAGTGATCCATGGTCTCACTGTGTATGTTACATATTGCACATATTAATTTAATAGTTGATCTTCAGAAAGAAAAATCCTTTGATGTGGCTGATCGGGCCACATTAAGGTTAATAGGAGGGGCGACCTCGGACCCCAAGGTTCCCTTGGCCTCGAACCATAAGGTTTCCTTGGCCTCGGACCCCAAGGTCCTCTCAGCCTCGGACTCCAGGTCCTTTCGGCCTGGACTGCAACCGCCATGTGGCCCACTAACCACCTGCAACCACCACATGGCCCACTAACCATCTGCAACTACATGTGGCCACTATCCATTATATGCATGCTTGATGTGACTAGGCCCATCTATCACCTGTGGCACCGCGTCTGGCAGGAGACTAGCAGGATGGGACACCTCTGACATGCTCAGTGTTTGTTGTGACCTGTCTTTGTCAACCTTGCCGCTGTCCGCTATCAGATAATATGTCTCGGAATCAACAACCTTCCAAAAGTGGATAAAAGGACTTCGGACAGGTATAAGAACCTTCACTCACAGCGAGAGAGGGGATTTGAACTCCAAGTTCTCTAGCTAATTTTTTAGCTCTTTCTTCACTATTTCCCAAGTTGCTTACTTCAGCTTTGGAGGGTCCCCACTGGTGCAACCGATCCCGGGGACTTTGTTGCAGGAATCCCATTGAGGAGGAGTTGGAAGATTCCCCCGCCGTCCTAATGGCCCTCCAGATCCTCTCCGTTTCCTGACGTCCGAGGAACGTGATTTGGTGACAACAGATTGGTGCGCCAGAAAGGGGGATAAGAGGTAGAAAGCTTTGAACCAGCCAACTACATACCTTTTTCTCTAGAGCAGGCAATAAGATGGTGGTGATGCGTGCACAGGAGATTTTCACTAGCTGCGCTGGGGGGCATCGCCAGGGAGCTGAGCAACTGAGATCGGTCTCTTAGCCCCCAGGCCGGCGTTCCTGCCCAGCCACCGTCATCACCCCAGGACGATCGAATTGCCGCCCTTACCATGCAAGTCCAATCACTTGTGGCAGCAGTCCAAGAGCTGCAGCAATAGCCAGCGGCTACGCAGCAGCACCCAAGGCCACCCTCGCCGGGCCCGGGGATAGTTCAACCCAATCAACAGTCCACCCACAGGAGATCCCTCCTTCAAAAGACCCACCACCGCCGTGCCTCACCCAGGCATCATCACTGGGAGGCCTCCAAAAGGCCTCGGTCCCTTCTCGCCATGCTAGCGCTTCTCCCAAGCAGCGGCATGGGAGGGAGACCGAGCGCGCACATCCCCATCGGTGCCACCCCTCCCCATCCTTGGGGTCTTCCAGGAAGGGGTCCTTCGATGGCCGGATCGCTCGCTAGGCCGAGCGATGGCTAGATGAATACAACCAACAGTTGAAGGAGCTCAGCTGTAGAATCATGAACCCGCTGGAGGCGGACTATGACAGCCGCCCTTCGCTATCCCGCTGCATCATGGAGGAACCGATCTCGACCTGGTTCTGCCTTCCTCAACTGGACCCATACGACGGCACCACCAACCTCTGGACCATCTAGAGAGCTACAAGGTCCTCATGCAAAATCTAAGGGGCGACTGACTCCCTCCTCTACATCGCCTTCCTGCCACCCTTCAAAAAGCTACACGAGCTTGGTACTCCCGCTTGCTGCCATGCAGCATCAACTCCTTCTGGCAGCTAGAGAGGGCCTTCCTAGCACACTTCGATGCATATCGAAAGATCCCACGGGTAGCCAACAGTTTGTTTGCCGTTCAACAGAGGAGCGACGAGTCGTTGAGGGACTTTGTGGCCCGGTTTAAGGAGGTCGTACTTGAGGTCTATAACCTTGAAGACTCGGTGGCCACTCTGGCCTTAAAGCAAGGGCTTTGCCCATCCCACTTCGCCTACTCCCTCGACAAGAAGCCTCTGGGTTCTTACGCTGAGTTGCTGAGCCAAAAATAAAAGTACATCCATTACGATGAGGCTGACTCTTTCTGGCACGAGGCAAACAGAGGTTCCAATAAGAAGCAATCTCGTCCTGAGCCTGTTGAGGCTCAACCTAGAAGGCCTGAGCCTCCTTGCTGGCCGGACAATCGACCACGGATACTTGCTCCTAGGAGGGACCCTTTACCCCCCTACTCGCCCCAATATCCCACATTCTAAAGAAAATTGAGAGTGAGTCATATCTTCAGCACCCTCCTCCCATGAAGCTAGGGGCCCCTGCAGCAAAAATCTGTACTGTTGTTTCCACCAAAACCATTGCCATGACACAGAGGACTGTCGCCAGCTGAAAAAAGCAATTGAGGACCTCATCTAGCGTGGCCACCTAGAGAATTTGTCCAGAGGGGAAACCCGACCACGCTAGGCCGTTGGCACCTCCACCTTCCTAGGTCAGCATCGATAACACCCTGACAGAAAAAACTATGGCTATGATTTTCTAGGGGGCAGGCAACACTCCGAAGAGGCCTTGGAAGGATGAGGGGTTAGACATTGTAATTTCCTTTTCCAAAAGGAACATAGAGGGGGTAGTTAATAATAATGATGACAGCATGTTCTCTGTTGCAGTGCATTACTTTGCATGTTCTCTGTTCTCATGCACTTAATCATATAGACAATTAAAAGAGTATTAAAATCAGCCATTTCAATGCATTCCACCACCCCTTCCCCGGAGGCACTCAACTTCTCCTGCCTCGCACTTTATTCTTAGTCATGCTAGACTGTGTCGCACTTCTACGAGCATTTGGCACCCTTTTCCATGGTATGATATTTGTTCATAATACTTTGACGTAAATTACTGATAATAATTCGCTAAGTATGTCGTATTAGTTGTCCACAAGACATTCTCCATTCTTTCACAGGGGCTCCAACTCGGTAGTTAGACCCCAAATCAGACCGAGTCAGACACACCGGATGACAGCCAGTGATCAAAGAGAATAAAGGCCGAGTTCGGTGGCTCAGTCAGCGAACAATCGGAACCACTCCATTTCCCCCCGGTTCCCAAATCTTCTCCTGTATAATAATAAGAAAACAAAGAAGAATCTGCAAGCCAAGTTGAAGGGTGTCATTCTTAAAATAGCCCTGGTCATTTAAAGTTTTCTCCCTCCTGAAAAGGTCCGGTTTCATGTCCTGAAACGAGTTAAAAAATTTGGAATTCCCTGAATGGCCCTGCAAAGATTTGTCTATATATAAAGCCCAACGAACCCCACGCATATCAACTCAAACTTCCTCCTCTTCTTTTACCTTCTGTTCCCAAGCCTCTGCTTCCCCTGCTCTCCTCAGGGCATATTCAAGCCTTCTCACAAGGTCTTCTCCCTGAAGCATGGACAAGGAGGACGTAAAGGTAATCAACAAGGAGAATCTCTCTCTCTCTCTCTCTCTCTCTCTCTCTCTCTCTCTCTCTCTCTCATGGTTTTTTTATTATTTTTATTTTGGGTCCAGAGAGTTGATTTGAAGGTCTCCGTCAATTGCTGTGATGGGTGCAAGAGAAAGGTGATGAAAGCACTGAGCATTAAAGGTATGGACCTCCAAACTGTCTATTTACTTGTCTTTTTTTCTTCTGTCGATGCATGCCCTGTTTTAATTCCTCTTCTCACTTCAATTGTTCATATCTGAATAGGTGTTCTGAAAACAGAGATCCATCCTACTCTTCCCAGAGTAACAGTCACCGGCAACATTGATGCCCCAGTCCTTGTTAAGAAGTTGGCGAAAATTGGCAAGCAAGCAGAGGAGGAGACCCCGAAGCCACAAAAAGAAGAGAGTAAACATGGCAATAGCACAGAGAAATCCAATTCTGCAGCTGAGAAGAGCTCAAAAGCTGACGACGATATTGACAAGAGCAACGACAGCAACAAGAAAGCCGAGAAGGGAGAGATCAAGATTATTGATCATAATGATCCCTTCGTTCCTTCTGAGGTAGCAACGAGCTTGTATCCTACCATAGTCACGGCTGTTCCTCAGGTGAATTGTATGGTGACACCGAGCATGGCCCAAAATAGTGCTAGCTTGATAGCATCCCCTGCTCGGTTTTACTATCCCGTGGAGCCCATTGCAGTCCCAACGCCATATTATACAATGAACGCCTACTCTGCCCCTCGGCCTTATTACGTTCGAGATCACTACTACTATGAAGCACCAGTGTATCACCCTCCGCCGGTGCAGTCGCAAGCTATGGGCTTCACCGACTACTTCAATGAGGACAATACTGCAGGGTGTACCATCATGTGAGCATCCCCCCTTGTTCATTGAAGTTTGGCAACAGCTCAAATTTTCCTTGCTGTGAGAGGTTAGATCAAATGACGGGCATGGGCATTGGATTTCGGCTGTAAAATTTAGTGGAAAAAAAAAAAAAAGGAAAGGAACGCATGCCTTCCTTTTGAAATTGTCTCTTAAGACTTGGAAGAGTTTTAATTCTTTTTGTTATCGTTCTTATTAATTTTGAGGTTCCTTTCATGCTCTTGCCGGTAGAAGCTTCCTTTGGTGATGTTAGAATATTATTTTACCACCAGTGTAAAGAAGAGGGAGGAAAAGGTGGGAGGCGGTTAAGCTTTCAAGTCGGTATAGCACTTCTAGGATTCTTCGAATTTTTTTAGCTCATCGCCAGAAGAAAGAATGGACATTTTCTTAGCGTTAGGTTGCTGAAGTCTTGTTCGGGACCATTGGAATAAAGGTAGAAAGCCATTAGCCATCTAATTTGATATTCTATCAGAACTCTTTGAATCTACTGCCGCCCAGTTTGGTCTAACGAAGAGACACGTTAATGATCGGCTCAAAACATTGAAAACCTTCAAAAGCCTTCGTGGAAGATATGCCTTTCACAGGACTGCTATTATCTTTTCGTTGCTTGTAATGCTCTAAGCCCACTTGTTAGTTCAATATCCAATTAATCTATTGACAAACAAAGTTATATGGCTTAAAAATTTTAGTAGAAGTTAATTGATAGTACATATACATTTCTTTCTTATCTGATATAGAATTTATAATCTTTTTTTGTTTTGTTTTGAGTATTACGTACAATTTTGCCTATAATGCGACCTCGTCTTCTTATAATGCAACATTTTCGTCGCTCATTTTTTTTGTAATGTGACCTCACCTTCTTATAATGTAATCTTGCCTGCCGCTGCAAGGGTGTCTCCTACTCAAGCTAGGTCATTAGTATTGCAATGGTGGCCCATTAACTTTCGCACACTCCGATCGACTTTGATACTCTTATATCGCGTGGCTCAAAAATTTAAGTAAAGTTAATTGATAGTAAAAAATTTAAGTTATAATATATATATTTCTTTTCTATTTGATGTAGAACTATTTTTGAGGTATTGCATTACTTGTCTCATTGAATTGATCTAGCAGAGCTTGGCAAGCCATGTGGTTTTTAGCATGGCTTCATGACTCTTAAAATTAACACTTCCATTTTGCCCCAATGATTGCTATCAAAACTTTATTCAAAAAAATAAAAGCAAAACTTTAGAATCACCAACCTCATAGCGCCAGTGAGCTATTATTGCCGCACATATATTTTACTCAAGCCTTTTTCCAGCTGTAGAGTTGTTGCATTACTTATATTTGTATCTATGCTACAAACTTTGGGAGGTGTCGATGGAATAAGACAAGCGACTGGTCCATATAAGAGACAGGACAATATACAAGCCAGAACGTTAAACCACATGGACATTTCTTTGTTGACTTCGACTACCATAAATTTTTTATTTTAGAAAAATCCTATTGTTAAATGACATCATTCATGGCCTCTAGCCTTTACCCAATGTCTCTATGCCATTACGCTTTCCATTATTTAAAGCACCATTCACATGCAATCAAAAGAATGGAAAAAAATAATGAGAATTCAATCAAATCTAATCTCATGAAATTGAGATGGCATGATTCTAGTGATTAAGGAACATCAAATCCAATTCCACAAAATTAATGAAGATTCAATCAAATCTAATCTCATAAAATCCAAATGGATTGATTTAGTGATTGAGGAGCATTAAATCCAATTCCATGAAATCAGGCTGGCATGATTCTAATAATTGAGAAGCATCAAATACAATTCATATCAGATTTTTGTACATGATTTTATACCTTTATTTCTTAATTCTTGCACTGATTTTATGCTTAATTCTTGTGCATGATTTTCTACTTTGTAATAAATATATACAAATTAATAGAAATGCAACCTTACATTGAGTGAGGAAGTTACTTATTTCCAAAATCTTTTCATGGTATCAAAGCCTCACCACATGTTAGAATGGTAAACAAAGATCGTCCATCAATGGCTTCCTCATCCTCGTTGAATATCACACCCATTGCACAAATTTCTAAAATGATTGGTGATAAACTATCATCCAAAAATTATATTGTTTCCAAAGATCAATTATTACCTCTCATCAAGAGTATTTAAATAGCCGATCGTATATTATATGAGTCAAAGACTTTATAGGTTGTTATACACTACAAGAAAACTGCAAAATTGCGATACTTTTTAGCGATGCCGCCTTACCATCGCTAAATAGTGATCAAATTGTGACACCCAACGAGAAAAAAATGATAAAAAAAAAATAAATGAGGAGAAGAAGAAATAGAGATGCACTTAGCGATGCCAAATTTGTGTTATTAATTTAGCAACAAAATAGCGACACTGTGTGTCGCTATTTAGCGACACCTACTAATACATCACTAAATCCTTCAAAATTTAGCGATGCATTATTTTTTATCGTTATTTAGCAACAACAATTTTGGCATTGCTAAATTACAATGCATTTTCTATTTAGCGATGCCAATTAGGCATCGCTAAATAGCGCACAATTTAGCGACGCCTGCTAATGCATCGCTAAATCCTCCAAAATTTAGCGACACATTATTTTTCATCGCTATTTAGCGATGCAAAATTAGGAGTCGCTAAATTTTAATGCATTTTCTATTTACGATGCATGGTAGGCGTCACTAAATAGCATGCTATTTAGCAATGCAAATTATGCGTCGCTAAATCCTCCAAAATTCAGTGACGCATTATTTTTTGTCACTATTTAGCAACACCAAATAAGGCATTGCTAAATTACAATGTATTTTCTATTTAGCGACGCCTGGTAGGCACGCTATTTAGCAATGCATACTTATACGTCGCTAAATTTTTTAAAGTTCAGCGACGCATTACTTTTGTCGCTATTTAGCGACACCAAATTAGGTATTGCTAAAAATATAATTTCTTGTAGTGATAGTTTCTACTGATGAAAAGGAGGAACCAAATCCTAAATTTGTGAGTTAGCAACATGAGGATCAACTTGTCAAAAGAATCGTATCAACAACTCTAACACCAGACATAAGAGGTCTTACTATTAGCCTATCCACAACCAAAGCTTTATGAAAGTGTCTTGAAGAGCACTGTGTTATGCATCTGAAGAAAGGGCTTGTGATATAATGCATAGGTTACAAGAGGTATGAAGAAATGAATTTTCTTCTCTTGGTGAATACCTTCAAGAGGTAAAACTAATTTATGATTAACTTACTATCATCCAACAACCCATGGAAGATCAAGACAAGGTTCATTGGGTCTTAAATAGCCTTGGTGACAAATATGACACCTTTGTTACAGTCATACAAGTTTGCTTTCCTTTATCTTCTTTTGAAGAGTTCGCTAATCTTGTGATGATCTATGAGAAACCTCACACGAGTTAGCTTGTTAATAACAATTAAGCCTTTGTTATCCAATGATAAGGAGCATGAGGTGGTTGGAATGGTTCTCATGGAGCCAGAAAATTTAGTTTGAGGCTGAGGATTCATACAAACTTTACAAAATTAGTTCAATTAGTCTAATCAAAAAATTATGGTAGAGATTCCAATCGAAAACTGCAAAATAATAAGTAGCACAAGCCATAGTGATTTACCAAATTTGTGGTAAGTTATGTTATACAACCTTGCAATGCTACTACTGCTTGAACCATGCTTTTCAAGATACAGAAATTCCTCAAGCTCTTGCTGCTATGTCTCTTAGAGATTGTCAAGATCTTGATTGGGTTCCTAATTTTGGTGCCACATCCTACATACCAAATGATGCGGGTAAACTTTATGATGTTCAGCCTTATAAAGGAGCAGATGAAATTGTTGTAAGTAACACAATTAAAAATTACACATGTTGGTAGCATCACTATTTCCACTGCTTATGGGGAATAGCATCTTAAAAATATTTTAGTAGTGCCTGAAATTACAAACTTAATCTCAACTGGCCAACTAGTTGATGATTTATCTTGCATCATTTTGTTCTCATCAAATGGTTTTGTGATCAAGGAGGACACTTAGAAAACAATAGCAACCAGGACTTCCTCAATAAGATAATTTTTTATCTTATCAAAAATAATTTTATTTCTATCAAAGATTTCAATAAGGAATAATATATTTGTTCAAGTTGTCAGACAGTAAAACTTTGCAAATTGCCTTTTTTACCTTGTAATGATTGTAGTACTACTCCTTTGCATAAGAGATACATTGTGATTTATGAGGCCCTACACTAGTTGCATCTTCTCAAACATTTTGATATTATATATCATTCGTTGATGATTTTAGCTGATATACTTGGATATTTCATTTGCAATTCAAGTCTGACTTCTTTGAGCATTTTCAAAAATTCAAGAAAATGGTAGAGTTGCAATTTGATTACAAAATTAAGATATTTCAAAAGTGATGGTGTGATGAATTCAACAAGATAGAGTTTTTAAAATTTTTAGCAATCATGGAATTGATAGACATGTTTCATGTCCAAGAGCTATAGAACAAAATGGCTTGGCTAAGAGGAAACATTGTTATATTGTTGAATATAGGTTGACTCTCCTTTTTCATAGTAATGCACCATTATATGGGCTCCTACATCTGTTTTAAATAAAGATACTCCTTATAAAAGGCTTATCAACAAAATCCAAATTACTTCTTATCCTGTCTCATTATGCACTTTTGATTGCTTATGCTTCCCATATTTTTAGGATTATGAAAAGAATAAATTCTCATCAAGTCCTTGTTGTACGTCTTCCTTGGATATAGTTTAATTCCACAAAGGCTATAGGAGTCTAAATATTCCAACTAAGCATGTGTATATATCATGGCATGTCATCTTTGATGAGAAAGTCTTTCCTTATACTCATAAGGATGCTGGTTTTGATATTTTATAGGAAAATATTCTTAGAAACTATATAAATTTCTTAACATGGTTTGTTGATTCTATTGATGATCCTTCTTGTGGTATGCCACTAGTTGTGTCCTAAGTTTATTATATCATGGCAACTCATCATTTGATGTCTCAACTACACAAGAGGCATAAGCTTCAAACCATGGCTCACAACTATGTGGAGTATCATCCAATTATGAAGTTAAGAGTTCATCTCCAAATGTCTCCTCAAGTGCTAATTCTTCTCATGATGATCCAAGCCCCTATAATGCTAACCATAACATGGTGAATCCACTCCAATCTTATAGGACTCAGCCTTGCAGTGAATTTGAGGACTCAATTTACTCAAGGCCCAAGCCACCTTCTTACACTCTTAATCCAGCTCAACACCTTTTTTTAAACTCTCATCCTATGAAGACTCATAGGAAGACAAAGGTAGAACTTGTCTATTTTACAACAAGCTACACCATTCCCAATGAACCTAAGACAATTAAAGAAGCCATGTCAAACCCAAGCCTGGTAGCTGCCATAAAAGATGAGCTTCAAGCACTTCATAATGGTTGCAGATGTACATTGGTGCCTCGGGATTCATCTATGAATGTTATTGGATCAAAGTAGGTGTACAAGGTAAAATTACATATAATGGAAGCCTTGAGTGTTTGAAGGCAAGATTAGTAGCCAAAGAATATAATTAAATTCCTAGAATTGATTTTGAAGAGACATTTAGTCCTGTCATCAAACCACAAATTATTCAAGATGTTCTTACTCTTGCTCTTACAAAAGGATCGATGACATCTTGAACAACTCAATGTGAAGAATACCTTTCTTTATGGACATCTCCATGAGCTTATATATATGGAGCAACCACTACGATTCATCGATCCAAATTATCCCTCTCATATTTGCAAAGCACCTATGCTTGGTTTGATTGCTTTAGTACTTATCTTCTTAAGTTCGACTTCTTTTGTAGTACCTTGGATCCTTCTTAATTTGTTCTTACTCTTACTCTTACCAGACTTTAACTTTCTTTCTTAATTAATATAGTTTGTCACTATATGCATACTCCTACAATGGGTTATATGCAACTTGTTAAGCGCATTTTGCATTACATCCAGGGGACACTCAACTTTGGGTTACATTTGTTAAAAGATTTTCATCTTGATTTATATGCTTCCTTGAATTTAGATTGGGCTGCTTATCCAGTAGTCATCATTCAGTCACTAGTTATGGAGTTTTTTTGGGCTCTAATTTAATTTCTTGGACTACCAAAAAGCAACCTATTGTAGTAAGATCTACTGCAGAAACTGAATATCATATACTAGCAATCACTACATCCGTTGTCACATAGCTTTCTTTTTTCTTCGTGATCTTGGAACTTATTTGTCTCAACCCTTGATGTTCTTTTGTGACAATCTTAGTGCATTACATATGTCGATCAATCCAGTATTTCATGCTTATTCAAAGCACATTAAGATAACTAATCATTTCATCTGCGAAAGGTGGATCAAAGTATGTGATCAAAAAATTTATTTCGTCATCTCAACAACTGGCTGATTTGTTTACCAAACCACTCATTCATGATCGATTTCAACACCTACGTGGCAAGTTGGGTGTTCAATCTCTTTCCCACCTCAACTTGAGGGGTAGTAATGAAGATTCAATCAAATCTAATCTCATAAAATTGAGATGGCATGATTCTAGTGATTGAGGAGTATCCAATCCTAGTATAATTTTATATCAGATTCTTGTACATGATTTTATATCTTTATTTCCTACTTCTTGTATATAATTTTCTACTTTGTAATAATATATATACAAATTAATAACAATGCAACATCACACTGAGTAAGTTATTTGTTTCCAAAATCTTTTCAGAAAAAGAATTATTTGAAAGATTAAAATATCCTATTGGCAAATTGAGTAGTAAGGCTTAAGGAGACACAAAGGTGGGAGCCAGGCTTTCTCAATCAGCTTACTCAGTTGTTTAGTATATATGCTTTATATGTTATTTTTTTAGGCCACAGCCACTCATAGTGTTATCAAAAAAAAAAAAAACTAAAAATCCTTTAAAATTTGAAGGGTGTGGACTAATTTCAATGTTAAGCAGACTTTAAATTAGTAGTTAACAACTACGATGAGAAATATTAAAGGCCCATTTGGCATAACTTTTTAGATAGTTGAAAACATTTATGGAAATGTAAATTTTAATATTTTTAAAATATTTGGTAAACATCTAAAAGTACTACTAACATTTTGGTAGTAAAGTTTAAATTTGGAACTTAACAGTAAAACTATGAAAATGTAAGAGAAGATTATATAAGGCTAAAGGGTACTGCTTGAGAAAAAAGCCATCATCAAAATAGTCTCAGGATCTCTAGGCCCACACTCACCACCAAAGGATTAGATTTTTATAGCAAACACCTATACAGTAGACACTCCAACCTTTTGTATAGGTTTGTACTAAAACCCTAGCTTGGTTTGCAATCTACAGTTTAGATGTGCTAATTAAGGTTCTTTGAGTGTGATCTAAATATTGAAGCTTAAGACTTTATGAATCTAATCTAAATGTGGATTAATTATGCCTATGAAAGGAACTTTCAGAAAATTCAAGAAATCATGATGCTTATAAGATCAATTGCCATGATCCTGCACCAAATCATTTCTTCACAAGATCCTTAATCATCTCCCAACAACAGACATCAAATTTTAGGAGGTGAAGCTAGGCATGAAAAGCTATCTTTTCTATAGAAGCATTTCTAAAGCCACTTTATTATGTTGTGTCTTAAATCAATTTGTCTATCAACATAAGCAAAGGATATGAAGAAGTCTCCTATCAATTTTGTGTTGGCCCATCACGTTGGCTTCATTAACTCATTATGTAGACGATGCAATGTTGTATTTGAAAACTTCAATCATCTTCTTTTCAGATATAGTAAATCTAGAAGAATATAGAAGAATGTTAAGTAGCTAACCAATATTCATTTATGCAAGAGGCATATGACTTCCTGGATCATTAGGAAGTTTCAAAAGAGATTGTTAATAAGAGATCCATAGTGGTTTATGCTGACCCCATGTAGTTGGGAAAAGGCTTAGATGAGTTAAGTTGAGTTGAGATCCATAGTGGTTTATCTTCTATGGCTAATCTGGAATGGTAGAAATAAGGAGATGTTTCAAAATAATATTTCCAACTGACCGTGTTATCAGACAAGCTTTTTGCTTGATGCAAAAATTTATCCACCATAGATCCAGTTCAAATAGCGGATACTTGCAGCTAGGGTGGACTTTGCCTCTAGGATCTAGGGTCCTCTTCTTTACACCTTGTCTCATGGCGGCCTCCATAATTAGGGTCCATAAAAGTCAATTTAAATAGATTAATTCAGTTAGATTATTTAAGTATTGGGATTGTGGCTTAAAATTATTTTGAAGACGGTAGCTATATTTGTCCCTTATGATTCGGTTCCATCTATTAAGGTGAATGCAGCTTGAAATACTTGGAACAGAGTATGGTCCACAATGCTAGGATTATTTTTGGAAGGAGATTTTGCATCTGTAGTTGCCTAGATAAATGATGATATTGAAGGATTCTATCCTTTACTTAGAAAGGTAAAATTAAGGATTTTCCTATCCAATTTCTCCTATCAACATGTTTTTAGGGTGGCAAATCAAGCAGTTGGTTATCTAGCAATTACTATAGCATCAAGCTCTAAGAATTCTCTCTAAAGAGATAATTTTTTAGTGGACTTGAAGGATTTTAGAGGCAAATGCTAAGGGTGTTTGTTGCATGAGACAATAAACAATCTCCTATTTGAACCAGAAAGAAAGAAACAGAAAGATATACGAAGATTTGGATTTCTAGTCTACTGTAAAGGTATGAGATCTAGCTCTCTAGGCTAGCTCACTTTAGATTAAGATCTAATTTGACTAAATGAAGCTAAAAGATATTAAAATAATATAACTAGAATTTTAATTGAATTTATATTCATATTATTTTGATATTGAGTTAGCTTCGCATCTTAAATCACTTAAATTAGGATTCAATTAAGAGAGTTGGAAGCAATTTTATGAATATATAATAGTGCTGATAAATTTTGTTAAATTATAAAAATGCAATTGATGGTGATAAGATGATTTTTGGTGTTTTTATCCAATTTTTATATTTCAAAATTATATTGGATAATTAAAAGTTAGTTTTTATTCAAAATCTATTTTAATTATTTAATAGATATTTATCTCTTAATTTTTATAAAGAATTCATTATTCTACTAGAACTAAAATGTTTATTGGTTTTAGAAGATTGATATCTTATAAAGAGTTTAAACCTATTTTCTTTAGAAAAATCTCTCTATAAATAAGGCTTAATTGAGATCTTTGGATATCAAATCAATAACACAAGTTGAAGGATCAAAAACGATGATGGAGCATCAAGCCTAAAAAAATCAGGAATTAGTATTTAGCAATTTTATCTGAAGAGATAAGTAAACCCGATCATGGTTAGAATGATTTTGAAATTATTAATGATTTTAATATTATATTTTTATGAATGTTCTATGTGATTACTTGAAAATCTTAGATTAGTTGATTTTATTAAATATTTTATGTTGAGAAGATTTATATGCTTAGAATTTAGTATAATTGCTAAATTTTGCAAGAATTGTTTGGAATGATATTATGCTTAGCGCTAAATCTTAAGCATTTATTAATAATATGTGATAAGATTTTTCTTTAGCATGAAAAAGCTAAATTATTAGTTTTGTATATATATATATGTATGTATGTATGTATGTATGTATGTATGTATGTATGTATATATAGTTAACAAAAAATTGGATCAAGTAAGTGCATATATTATGATATGTTACTATGTACCAGATAAGTTTTCTGATAAATTATTAATTCATATTGTAAGCTACTTTAGTTATTTGTATGTAAAACTTGAGAATGAGGATAAGAAATTTAAGTAAATTACAAGTTAAATGACATAAGTAAATTACAAGTTATATGATATGCAATAAGCTATGATAAGTTTAACCTTAAGTTATAAACTCTCATCAACTACCATTCGTGACATGCTATCTCTGTCTTTCAAGACTTGTATGAAGGCTTTTGACACTAGAACTCACCTCCACAGGAGATATATATAGCGACCTATTTTGGCATAACCATAGGATTTATATGTGGTCGTGGTTATGACTGTGAAGTTGTTATAACAATTTTGAAATAAAAATTTTAATTTTTTATAGTTGATATGATTACTATAAATGGCATGAATTATTTCCTATTAAAAATTGTTTATAAAAAGGATAGTTAAACATCATATAATGCATATGTTTTGAATTAAACTTAACTTATTGTTAGTTAAGTTCATTGTTAGATAGCATTTGGAGTAAGACGCCTTGCATGTTAGGGATTTCATTTTCATACGGCACATTGTTACTCTGGATCCACCCCGGGGCTGGAGGCATGACAAAAGGCCCAAGTTGTCATTGGTAAAATAGTTATCTGACAGGTGAAAAGGTCTTGAAAGTTCCAAAATCATGACACCATTTAGACCTTTCTTATTCCAGGGCATATAACTGTTGTTACTGACATTTATGACTGAGACTCAAATAGCACATAAAAACCAAGTTGCTTTCAGTTTGGAGGGGGCTGTTGGTCACAAGCGAATTTATTGTGGCATACAGAAACAGCAGTGCAACTTCCACACCCCCTCCCCCACCTCCTCTCCAAGGATGTGTCCACTAAAATTTATTTGAAGGAGAGAATCATGTCAGACTTTTTGGAAAGCTGATGCGCTTTAATCAAATCTCTCCTCTATTTTATGCATCTTTATATTTTATTTGTTACAAAGTTTTCATAAAGGTTCTTAGTTTGTTTATAAATAAATATATATATATATTCAAATTTGTTTATATGCCATCAAAAGAGTCGAGCTATTCATTCTATATCATGGAATAACATTTGTAAAGACAATAGTGTTGGCCATTCGGGTATTTTTGAAGTTTCAAAGTGATAGACACTTTACAAAGTAGAGTAACAGATGGTTCTCAATCAGAACTGTTTATTTAATTGAGTATTAAAAAAGCTAAGTACCATTTTCAAGAAAATTGGTGGTCCTACAAACCCTTCCAAAGTTGCTCCCTAAGCTGCGTGCCAAGCATCCAATAGCACTGTAGACAGCTTTATCTGATCTATAGGATACAAAGGATCAATTGATATTATAACTCAGTCATGGTTCTCGGCGACTTCCCTTAACATGGTTCCAATCAAATATGATATACATCGTGTCTGAACTCTCCACTTTGAGTACTTTTATTTTGTCAGATGGTGAGAACGAGATTTGGAGCTTTTACACCTTTGCTTTTCCCCAAATCTGGTTGCTAATATTACTAAAACTCCAATTGTTGGATTGTATCAGAACGATATAATGTTGAGGTTTGGGATTTAATTAGAGAATTATAGTAAAACAGATGCATCAGAGATTGGATGCCAGTACTGGAGTAATGTCAAATATAAATTTTAGCATATGATGGAAGCTCCTAGCATATCAGAGCATTCTTCATTTCCAAAATTGTTCCAAGTGGGATTCTTAACTCTCTCATTGCTAGCTAGCAGAATCAGATCTTTGAGCCCGATTTCTAGAAGGTGTGATGCTGCATCTAAAAGCCTCAATTATCTTTTATTCTAGTATGCAAGGTCTCACGAGCTGTAGGATAAGTTGTCTATTAAACACTAGGTTAGATCTGTCTAAAGTTTATGGCTTACTTCTAAAATGGTCCATTACTTCTCACAAGCTCTCTTGCAATCTTTGCTAATCTACTTATAATGGCTTATTTGGAAGGAGTGAAATGAGGAATTATTTCAAGATAAAAAATTCCACCCTATTCATATATCTAGATAAACCTTTCATATATCTGCAAAGTTTACTCATTCAATCAAATGGTGTTCACCCAAATTATTTTCTGGTAGCCTCCTAAAATAGGGTATATTAAAATTAATTTGATGGCTTGTTTCATCCTAGTTTTGCTAGAGCCAGATTTATCATATAGGCTGACCATTGTTTCCTACTACAATTCCTCTATCTTGAGGATTCATTCCCTTTATTAAAGTGATAGTTGCTTGGTGTAGTTTGTGAACAAGCATCTTCTGTTGTGCTGACATACTTGGATGATAGCAAAAGACACTGTCCTAGAATGAGATTCAATGAGATTCAGCTATAATGGTACCTATGTTGGATAAATAGTACCTCTAGAAACCTTCATCCAAGGTTACAAAGTATTCAATCTGTAAGCGTAATAATGCATAATTTGTCATTACGTAGGCATGTATTCTAGAATATCAACCAAGTAATGACTATCTTGCCGATCTAGCCACAAACAATAAAAGTCATATGTTGGTACAGTTATTTTCCCGCTTTTCTTTGTCATCTCCTGTAAGCTAATGCTAGAGGCCTGTATTTTGTAAGATTGTAAGGGCCTTTCTTCTACCAAAAAAAAAAGCCTTGGATTGTTATGATGACGTTGTTTATAATGGCTAATCTCAAATAGTCACATCACCCAACTTTCAAAGATTGGTACTTTTATCTTAACATCCTTTTGCGTTCCAATACAAAACAACATTTATAACATATGATCTTCCACTCTTGGGATACCATGTCTATTCCATGGGATGAAAGTTTTAATCCCATCCCATCAAATACATATTTCTAGGGATAGCAATGGCTCTATTCCATCTAAGTAAATTAGGGCCTTTTTATCTTTATCCCTATCTCCATCCTATGAGAAATAATAAATCTCTATCTCCATCTCATTCCTATATTATCCTCATATCTATTCACTACAAGAATTTTTCAAATTAGCTATGCCATTTTGGCATTGCTAAACCCAAAAAAATCCTCGACGCAACAACGATGCCAAAAATCTCATCGTTAAAATGATCATCGCAGCAGAAATTAGCAACACCGAGAATTTTTATCGCTAATTAGCGACTATTTTAGCCATACCTGCACTGGTATCGCTAATTAGCAATGCCTGATTAGCGACACCAGTTAAGAGTCACTAATCAAGATTAGTGATGCCTAATTCGCTAATCAAGCGTTGCTAATTAGCGATGCCATAATGGCATTGCTAATTAGTGACGCCATAATGGCATCGCTAATCTTCATAAAAGATTTTTTTATATAAAAATTTATATTTTTTTATTTTAGTTAACCTGCTTATAATATTTAATTTCAATAAAAAACACATTCATAAACAGAATAATTCATTGAAAATAGAAATAAAATATCAAAAATTAATATAATAATAATAGAAATAAGTACCATACAAATACAAAAAAGGGTTAATACATCATAAAATACAATATAATGTCAAAATATAAACATTGATCAACTGAAGGGAGGGTCATCTGGAGCTGGAGGTGGAGCAAAAAACTGTGTTGACTGCGACAAACGCATGACCAATTATCGCATCTCCTCTAACTGCTACTCATAACGAATATGCTTTTCTTGTTGTTCCCGTCGGATGTCCACGATCTTCATTATTATCTCCGATCTCACACGTTCCGCGATGGAATGCTCAATCTGCTCGTAATCACCGGTGCCACTCTGACTAGAAGAAGAGCAAACGCATTGGAAGAAGAATGCAGAAGCTTTGGCACCCAAACCGTAAACTCTACAATCATTTGGTTGTGCGCTAACAGCCTCTAAGAAGATGTGGCCGCTCTCTTACGGCGAAGGATCGAGCATGGACCCTCCCTCCTCTAATGATTGTGTGCTCTGCGATAATAGCTCATATATATGTGCCTGTAATAAGTACATATCAAATATAATGCAACTCATATTGGAGGAATTATATCAATAAACATCATGTTTTCAATGATTTACTTACTCTGATACTCTTGGAGCGACTATCGACCCAAGACCCATCTTTTCTCATGTGGGTCACCTTAAACAACTGCCAGTGTCCTAGATCGGTGCCTTCCTTTAGCCTCTAAAATATAATATTTTAAATTTATAGTTATGCTCATTTTAAAAAAAATTTATTAATCAGTACATAGAACTAATAAATTTATATACTTACAAGATGATGCCGATGCTCCTCAATCGAAATGGATCCCATTGTGTTGACCCATTTATTAATTTTGATGATTTACCATATGAGTATATTTCTTATGTTACTAATGAGTTTGACAAAGTGTTTCAGGGATTTAAAATGGTTAAGTATTCATAACTCAAGGAAAATTGAGTTTGGATCGATTTCTAATGTCATGTGTCAAGTTTCAGACATTAGAGCCAACTCTAGAGGGATTAGAGCTGACTTCAAAGTGTATCAAACAGTTTGGCACTTTCGGCATGGTTTAGAGTCGACTCCAGAAAATTAGAGCCGATTCTAACATGAGATATAGAGAACCTCTTTTCTATGTTAAAATTAGAGCTGACACCTGCAGAGCTAGAACCGACTCCAGCACGAAACGTGCCAACCCATAAAAAGTTAGAGCCGACTCCACGACAAAAGATCCTTACTATTTTGAGCAATCCGATTTAGAGCTGACCCTAGGCCAGATTAGAGCCGACTCTAATCTATCAGAGGTAATTTTTAGAAATGTCAAAAATGATTCCAACGGCTATATTTTTTCAAATAAATTTCAACTGCTCTTTCCTTTCTCATGATAAACTCATCCACAAGCACTTTTAATGGCTACTTTGCATCAAAATATGGATTAAGAGGAGATTATAAAAGAAGGGTTCTAACCGTTTGAAAAGAAGAGGGAAGAGAGAAATATCAAGAGACAAAGCTCAGATTTAAAATCTCAAGTATTCGAAAAAGAGAGTAGAGCATTCAAGAGCCAAATCTGAAGGATTTCCATCATATAGAAGAAGAAAAGCAAGAGCTCTAGTTCTTCACCCTTCTCTACATCAATGTTTCTTCCAAAGCTTCAATCCTATCTTGAGGAAGATCATCTAAGAAAAGAAGAGAAAAAAAAAAAAAGAAAAGGTTAACTCCAAAGATCCACTAATCAGGCTTTTCTATTCCTATCTCGCTTATATTATTTATTTGCTCATTTGAGGAGCGTTCATTCTATTGTAACCATTTCTTTGATACGTTTGTTTCTGATTCAATCAGGTGATTGAATCAGGTAAGGCAATTGGCCTTGTGCAAGCTAAGGTTATCTTGTGATAGGTTGTGTGCTGGTGAGCCTATGAAAAAGGACTGGGTTTGTTGTGATCTCATTGTAAAATAACAAGTTTAGGTTATGAGCTTGTAAAAACTCGGCTGTAATCAGGGTGATTATAGTATGGGCCCAAGAATTGCTTGGGAGTGGATGTAGGTATAGCTAACACCAAACCACTATAAACCTTTGTGTTTATCGTGCTTATTTCTTCTTCTTCCTACTCTATCTTTATATTCTGCTTTGCATTCTTAGCATCACATTTACTGCATATTTTCTTTTGCACTATCAATTGTGAAATTATTTCAAAGCGTCAAATTTTTTAAAAGAATCCAATTTACCCCCTCCCCCCCTCTTCCTCTTGGGTTGTCATCTGGGCCAACAATTGGTATCAGAACTTGTGCTCATCCTTCCTTAATCTAACAATCAAGAGCTAAAGATCCAAATGATAGCTCAAACTGATTCTTCTTTTCTTCTTTTTCTGAGGGACAATCCACAAACTGTCCATCCCTATCTTAATGGCACAAACTATTCATATTGGAAAGCTAGAATGAGAATTTTCATTCAAGTTTTAGACTATGATTTATGGAGTGTCATTAATAATGGTCCTAGCACTCCCACACACTTAGTTGATGGATCCATTATTCCTAAGCCTGAAAGATATTGGAATGAATATGATCTAAAAATGGCCCAGCTCAATGCCAAGGCCATGAATGTCCTATACTGCTCCTTGGATGCAAATGAATTCAATAGAATATCCACTTGCATCTTAGCCAAGGAGATATGGGATCGGTTGGAAATTACTCATGAGGATACCAACCAAGTTAAAGAGTCCAAGATTAACATTCTTGTGCAAAGTATGAACTCTTTAATATGGATCAAAATGAATCCATTACATGCATGTACACTAGATTTACTGATATAGTGAATGGATTGAAAAGTCTTGGTAAATCCTATACTAACTCTGAATTGGTTCAAAAAATTCTTAGGTTCTTCCAAGAGCATGGAAAGCCAAAGTAACAGCAATCCAAGAAGCCAAAGATCTCAACACCTTACCTTTGAATGAGCTCCTTGGATTACTCATGACCATGAACTCTCAATGAAGCAACATTAAGAAGAAGATGTGAAAAAGAATAGGACAATTACACTCAAGGCTGCAGAAAAGGAATCAAGCAGCAGTGAAGAAGATGAAGACGATGATGACACTGCTCTCCTTGCAAGAAAGTTTAAGAAATTCATGCAAAGAAGGAAATCGTTTCATAAAAGAAAAATTGGTGTCAAGTTGGAAGGAGATAAAGATAAAGATAAGAAAAGAGAGAAAGATCCCTTGATTTGTTATGAATGTAAAAAGCCTGAACATTTCAGATCCGAATGTCCTCAACTCAAGAAGGAATTTAAAAAGAAAAAAAAAGCATACATTGCAACTTAGAGTGATGGTGATGAACCTTCATCCAAAGATGAACAAAAAGATGTTGCCAACATATGCCTTATGGCGAATGAAGAAGAGGTAAGTTCTGAAACCTCCATGTATGATTTTACATTTGATGAGTTATATGATGCCTTCAATGAATTGATAAATAATTTTAAAGTTTTGAAAGCAAAGACAAGGTTTTAAAAACTAAAAATCTAAACCTTCTCAAAAAGAAAAATCAATTTATCATCGAATTTGAAAAGATAAGATCTGAAAAGCAAGCTTTAGAAAAAGAAAAAGATGTGATTTCTGCTAAAAATATGAATTTAAAAAATGAATATGAAAAATATAAGAGCATTGTTGAAAATTTACTTATAGCTCAGAAAGACTTAATTTGCTTTTAAACAATCAAAGAGTTGTATTTAACAAAGCTCGTTTAGGTTATAGAGCACACAAAAAGCAAAAATTTGTTAACAATTTTTTTGTAAAAAAAATCAATTGAAAAAGATATTTTCTGTTTTCATTGTGGTATTATGAAAGGACATAAATTTTATGTTTGCAATCATAAAATGCCTCATGTGAATGTTAGTCATAAAAGTAAAATGTTTGGGTTCCAAAAGGAAAGGTATTTTCTGCTACTAACCATGAAGGATCTAAGAAAGCTTGGGTACCTAAACATAAGATGTGATTGCTTTGCAGGCGTGTCTTGCGGCCAAGGAATTAAAAAGAAAATGATATCTTGATAGTGACTGCTCAAGACACATGACAAGTGACAAAGATCAATTTATTATCCTTGAAGCTAAAAGAGGTAAAGTGGTAATCTTTAGAGATAATGGTAAAAGTCATATCATGGGCATTGGTAAAATTTAGATCACTCCATCCATTTTTATTGAAAATATTTTATATGTAGATGGATTAAAGCATAATTTGATTAGCATTAGCCAACTACGCGATAAAGGTTTCAAAGTTTCCTTTAAAGCATCTATCTGCACAGTATCGAATCCCATTGACATTAGCATTACATTTGTTGGAAATAGAAATGACAATGTATACTTAATTGACTTGGACAATTTATCAACAAGTAACCATTGCCTAATTGCTGATAATGCTAAAGTAAATGAGATTGGATGGCTATGATACCGTAAATTAGGTCATGCAAGCACACATTTGATTTCAAAATTGCTTAGAATGGATTTGGTTAAAGGTCTTCCAAAATTAGATTTTGAAAATAATAGAGTTTGTGATGTATGTCAATTTAAAAAATAAACTAGAAATTCTTTCAAATCTAAAAATATTTTTTTACTTCTATGCCACTCGAGCTACTACACATGGACCTTTTTGGACCTACTAAAACCACTAGTTTAGGAGAAAGAAATATGATCTTGTGATAGTAGATGATTACTCTAGATTCACTTGGGTATTATTTTTAGCTCATAAAGATAAGACTTTCTCGATATTTCTAAAATTCTTAAGAAAATCATAAATGAGAAAAATACTACCATAGTGTCTTTTAGAAGTGATCATGGGACTGAATTTGAAAATAATTTGTTTGAAGATTTATGCATTGAAAACGACATCCATCATAATTTTTTAGCACCTAGGACACCTCAACAGAATGGGGTTGTAGAAAGGAAAAATATGACTCTAGAAGACATGGCCCGTACCATGCTTTGTGAAAGCCAACTCCCAAAATATTTCTAGGTGGAAGCCATAAACACAGCATGTTACATCCTAAACAAAGCCTTATTAGACCAATCCTTAAGAAAACTCCCTTGAGCTATGGCATGATAGGAAACCCAACATTAGTAATTTTCATGCATTTGGTTGTAGATGTTTCATTCATAATAATGGAAAGGACAATTTTGAAAAGTTTGATGCTAAGTCAGATGAAGGTATATTCTTAGGTTATTCCACATCTAGCAAGGCATATAGAGTATTCAATAAGAAGTATCTGATTGCAGAAGAGTCAATTCATGTAGTGTTTGATAAGTCTTTAGTATTAAGTTCTGAAAAAAAAGATGATGAGAAAGATACTAATTTACTTGAAAGAGATTTTAAACAATTAAATATTGTTATATCTTCAGATTATGAACCTAAAGCTAAGGATGATGACTCACCTAAGGATGATGGTATTGATATTGCTCGCAATGATACAGATCTATCTAGAGATTGAAGATATGCTTATGGTCATCCAAAGGACCTAATCATAGGTGATCCATCTTAAGGTGTAAGAACTAGATCATCAATAATCATCTTGCATTTGTATCTATAGAGACCATGACAATTGAGGAAGTTGAAAAGGATAGTTATTGGATGTTAGCCATGCAAGAAAAATTAAATCAATTTACTAGGAATAAGGTATGGACCCTAGTTGATAAACCCAAAGACTACCCAGTTATAGAATCCAAATGGGTGTTTAGAAATAAATTAGATGAAGATGATATTGTTATTAAAAAAAAGGCTAGATTAGTTGCAAAAGGATATAATTAGGAAGAAGATATTGATTTTGATGAAACCTTTGCATCTATTGCTAGACTAGAAGCCATTAGGTTGTTACTTGCATTTGCATATTGCATGAATATTAATTTATTTATATGGATGTAAAAAGTATATTCTTAAATGGTTTTATAAATGAGGGAGTTTATGTTGAGCAACCACCTAGTTTTAAAGATCATAAATTTTCAAATCATGTTTTTAAACTACACAAAGCACTTTATGGTTTAAAGCAAGCACCTAGAGCTTGGTATGATAGGCTAAGTAAATTTTTGATTAAAAATAAATTTTCTAGAGGTAATGTTGATAAAATCCTATTTTTTTTAAAAGATTTATTAGCGATGCAAATTTATGTTGATGATATAGTATTTGGTGCTACTAACAATCTTCTTTGTCAAGATTTTGCAAAGCTAATGCTGGAAGAATTTGAAATAAGCATGATGAAAGAACTGAATTTCTTCCTTGAACTTCAAATCAAGCAAGAGAAATAGAAAATTTTCATTAATCAGAAAAAATATACAAAGAAAATTATTAAGAAGTTTGGTATAGAAATTATTAAACCTTTTGGCACACCAATGAATCCTTCATGCAAACTCGATAAAGATGAGGATGATAAGAAAGTCGATCAAAAGCTTTATAGAGGTATGATTGGTTTTTTAATTTATTTAACAGCTAGCAGACCTAATATTATGTTTGTTGTATGTTTATGTACTAGATATCAATCTGATTCTAGAGAATCTCACTTAATTGCTATAAAAAAAAATTTAGATACTTAAGTGAAACTAAAAATGTAGGATTATGGTACTTTAGAGACTTAACATTTAATCTGATTGCACATTCTGATTATGATTTTGCTGTTTGTAAACTAGATAGAAAAAGCACAAGTGGTGCATACCAATTTTTAGGCAGTAACTTAATCTTTTGGTTTAGCAAAAAGCAAATTCAGTTGTATTATCAACTGCTGAAGCTGAATATGTTACAGCCGAAAGTTGTTGTACTCAAATTCTTTGGATTAAGCGATAATTGAGGATTATAGTATCACACTTGACAAGATTCCAATTAGGTGTGACAACACTAGTGCAATAAATTTAACCAAGAACCATATTCAACATTCAAGAACCAAATATATAGAGATAAGACACCATTTCATTAGAGAACACATTGCTAAAAATAATGTTTGTCTTAATTATGTGTGTACTGATAAATAATTAGCTGATATATTAATAAAACCCTTAAGTAAAGAGAGATTTTGCTATCTTAGAGGAGAATTAGAGTTTGTGATCCATTAGAATAGTTTTGAAACTCTTAAGAATGATTTCTTATCTTCTAGAGTTCAATCATTTTCTTAAAAATCTTCTTATGTTTCTAAGGAAAAATCATCTAGATATTTAAATTTTTTGATCCCCCACACTTTAAGAAAATTTATCTAGAGTTTGATACCTAATTTGATAAGTTTCAGATTCTTTGAAACTCTTATATTTCATAGAAACTATCTTGGAGCTGACTCTATTGGAGTTGGAGTTGACTCTAATTATCTAGAGTCTCTGTTTGCTCTTTAGAGCTGACTCCAGCTACTATCAGAGCTGACTCTATTTTGGGTGCTGACTGTATTAGCGACTTAGAGCCGACACCTCACTTTCGGAAGCTGACTCTAAGTGGTCCCCTTTCGTTATAACTAGGGCAGAGCAATTCATTTCCTAACCAAATCGACTCTAATTCATTCTAAACTCTTCTCTATCTCTCTCAATCTTCCAAACATCTTTGATTCTCATCATCCCTAACCTCAATGGCCCCCAAACACTGAGCATCCACCATTGGAGTCTCCGTCATGATCGGAAGGTGCTCCATGCGATGTCCGACAAGATCGCATTCTCCAAGTACTCCTTCAACCTCTTCCTCCTCAACTCCAAGTGCTATTCCTACCCCACCCTCTCCACAAGTTGACTTGCTGGCTGAAAAAGCAATTATCATGGGAAGAAAGGTAGACTTTGATTTTCTTGACTCAGAGGGCTTTATATTTGGTAGATAGTTGAAAGAAATGGGTTGGGAAAAAGTATGTTCCATTGACGTCCCCACTTATCCTGCTTTAGTGAGAGAATTCTACAACAATATAAGTAGAGGGAATGGTGGAATAGTTAGCTATATGAGAGGAACTCGAGTCTATCTCACTTCTGAAATTCTAGGAAACATTTTGGAGATTCCTGTTGTTGGAATGGCTGCCACTCGTCACAGTGATAGAGGTGAGGCATTGACAAGAATGTTAGGACGAGAAGTCTCTAATTTTGAAGAAGTAAAGGCAAATCAACTGAGTCTGGAACTGAGATTGCTTCATAACATCTGCAGTAGGATTCTACTTCTCAAGACTGGCCGATTTGAGTATGTATCTGAAAGAGACGTTCTTCTGATGGATTGTGTGATGAATGGGTATCCGATTAACTTGGCTAGAATGATGATTGGATACATGGCTGAGGCCGAGACTAAGAAGAGGTCCACTTTACCATATGGTATGTTTCTAACCTTGATATTTCGAAGCCAAGGGGTGAACATTCTGGAGAATGAGCCACAAAAAGAAGCTGGGATACAGATTACTACAATATCTCCACTCTTCACTGCATGGGCTTTAAGGAAGTTGAAGGCCAATGGCAAAGGAAAAGACAATCTGATGGAACTGAGCAAATCCGAGCAGAGGCTGATATTGAATTTAATGATGAGGTCCTTGGACCTTCAGAAGCTGGACCATCTGCCCCTAGATACTCTTCACCTGGAACAAGCATTTCGGCACCTCCATCGGCACCAGCAACAACCACCACTTTTGTCCCAAGTTCTTCTGATTTTTTTGATAAGCAAATTGAGCAGCTCAAAGCCTTGTTGGCTGAGCATGAGGCTAAAATTAAAGATGATGTCAGAGATCAGTTGTTGGGATTTAGGCAGCTTTTATACACTTTAGAAGAGAAGATCAAGAAGATTGAGTCATCATTCAGTACTTCTTATGATGCTTTGAAGACTGAGTTGCAATCTATTTTTGACAAGATCAAAGATATTAGAGGTGACTCAGATGTTTATTCCAAAGGCAATGTGGAGCTATAAGAGAAAGTTGTGACAGCTGCTTTTCTTGTTGAAAAATTGATTAATGATTTTATGAAGGTCAAGAAAAAGGAATGGAACAAATTTTAGTGGAACTGAAAAAGATTCTGAAGTGATGTTCCCTACCCTTCCCGCTTCTCCAACTGATCCAAGCCAAGCCAAGCAACTTCAACTTCTACTTCAACTTCAACTCTAACTCCAATCCAACCAATTATCCAATCTATCTTAGAATTAGATTTTAGGACTTCAAATATTGTGCTTAGATTTTTGTTATAAGTTAGGTTATATTGTTACTTAGCTTATACTAAGGACTTTTAAGATATATTATCTTGTTTTATGTTTACTTTACACTTTGGATGTATTTTCATTTAACTTGTACTTGAAATCAATGACTATGAATGCTATATATATGAATGTTTATGATATTAATGGAACATCCTTGATTTTTATGATATAATGATGATTAATTCTTATCTAAGTTAATTTAAATCCCAATTTGAGCAATGACTACCCTATAACTTCTTAACCTTTTTGTTGATAATAAAAAAGGGGGAGAAAGTATTGTATATGCATAAGGATTTTATGTTATATGCACATATAGAGGGAGTTATCTTACTCAAGGGGAGTCTAATTGAGTTGATAAGTATTTGAATTGATATCTATTTGAATCAATCAATAATTTGAATTGAGCCTTTTTGATAACCTTTATCCTTTCGGAACGGTAAAGCAAAATATCTGAAATAAACTTGTTAAAATGATATTAAATATCACTCTTTTTGAAAAGTTATCTAAATTGAAGTTTAAAATGCAATTTTGTATGCATATACTTAATATTTTTGTCATCATCAAAAAGGGAGAGATTGTTGATCCATTTATTGATTTTGATGATTAACAAAAATCATATGAGTATATTTCTTATGTTACTAATGAGTTTGATAAAGTATTTCAGGGATTTAAAATGGTTAATTATTCATAACTCAAGAAAATTGAGTTTGGATCGATTTCTAATGCACGTGTCAAGTTTCAGACATTAGAGCTGACTCTACAGGGATTAGAGCCGACTCCAGAGCATATCGGAAAGTTTGGCACTTTCGGTATGGTTTAGAGCCGACTCCAAAAAATTAGAGATGACTCTAACCTGAGATACAGAGAACCTTTTTTTGCATCAAAATTAGAGCCGACACCTACAGAGCTAGAGCTGACTCTAGCATGAAACATGTCAACCCCATAAAAAGTTAGAGCCAACTCCATGACGAAAGATCCTTACGATTTTAAGAAACCTGATTTAGAGCCAACCCCAGGCCAGATTAGAGCCGACTTTAATCTGACAGAGGCGATTTTTAGAAATATCAGAAACGACTCCAACGACTATATTTTTCCAAATAAACTTCAATGGCTCTTTCCTTTCTCATGATAAACTCATCCACAAGCACTTTTAATGGCTACTTTGCATCAAAATATGGATTAAAAGGAGATTATAAAATGAGGGTTCCGACTGTTTGAAAAGAAGAGGGAAATCAAGAATAGAAGAGAGAAATATCAAGAGAGAAAGCTCAGATTTAAAATCTCAAGTGTTCGAAAAAGAAAGTAGGCATTCAAGAGCCAAATCTGAAGGATTTCCATCATATAGAAGAAGAAAAGTAAGAGCCCTAGTTCTTCAACCTTCTCTGCATCAATGTTTCTTTAAAAGCTTCAATCCTATCTTGAGAAAGATCATCCAAGAAGAGAAGAGAAAAAGAAGAAAAGCTCAACTCCAAAGATCCACTAATCAGGCTTTTCTATTCCTATCTCGCTTATATTGTTTATTTGCTCATTTAAGGAGTGTTCATTCTATTATAATCATTTCTTTGATACATTTTGTTTATGATTTAATCAGGTGATTGAATCAGGTGAGGCAGTTGGCCTTGTGCAAGCTAAGGTTAGCTTATGATAGGTTGTGTGTTGGTGAGCCTGTGAAAATCGGCTGGGTTCATTGTGATCTTGTTGTAAAACAACAAGTTTGGGTTGTGAGCTTGTAAAACAACTGGCTGTAATCAGGGTGATTATAGTGTGGGCCCAAGAGTTGCTTGGGAGTGGATGTAGGTATAGCTAACACCGAACCACTATAAACCTTTGTGTTTGTCATGCTTGTTTCTTCTTCTTCCTACTCTATCTTTATATTTTGCTTTGCATTCTTAGCATCACATTTACTGCATACTTTCTTTTGCACTATCAATTGTGAAATTTTTCAAAGTGCTAAATTTTTTAAAAGAACCCAATTCACCCCTCTCCCTCTTGGGTTGCCATCTGGGCCAACACGTTGTGTGGCAGAAAAGACCAGTGTCTGGACCACCTTTCTCGGATCGACGATTCAAGCTAGCTGTGGCTAACCTCCTCTGCCACTGGGGATATGTCCACTATTGCTGTCAGTCATCCTATATAGAATCAAAGATATGAGCGAAGAGTTTCGATGCCCTACGCCAGTGGCATAAATTATCATACTATCGAAGGCGAGCAAGTGAAGTCCAAGCTATTCTAATTGAAAGAGTGAGGGCTGGATCCCACTCAAATTCTTTCTGTAAGCAGAATAATTATGAATATGCATATTGTAATAAATAAATTGTAGAAACAAATGTTGATAAAAAAAATGACAATCATGGCTTTTCATACCAAAAACCCTTAACTTATGCATGTCCACACATCTACTCATGTTTGATGCATATCCATCATGAATTTTAATCCTTTCAACCAATCACATAGTACTACTTTCGAATTCCTATCAAGTGTGTAGCAAGCCTTTGGATATTTACCATGAATAGTTGATCTTGTAAGTTCGGGACGCCGACAGTACTAATTAAGTTCCTCTCTTGATTTAACAGTGTCTTTTATTTTTTTCAAAATAAAATGTTATCAAAAAAATTCTTTTTGATATGCATCACATCAAGGTTATGTCTGATTAGATATGTACTTCAGTAGGAACTCCCAAAAAATACTTCTTTTTCCTCTAGCCATGCTCTCTACATATCGACCATTTACGGCATCTACACCATCTTTAAAAATATTCATCAACCCCAATTGCTCAATAGAGTCTAATATTTTCTGCCCACTCAGAATAGGTGGTGCATCTTTCTTAATCACCGTGTTCTTAAGAAATGAAGTCTTGTTTTTTCTAAAAGAATACCTAGACGGTAGAAACTTTCTGTGATTATCAAACCATGATTATTTATCATTATTGCACAATAAAAGTATCTGAATTCTTCATGCAATAAGGGCAAGCTAAACTGCCAGCAGTGCTCCACCCAGAAAGCATGGCATATGCAGAAAGTCACTAATTGTCCACATTAGGGCTGCTTTCATTATAAAATTCTACTTCAATGAAATATCATAGGTCATAACCACCCAAATCGACCATAATAATTTAAGCTCCAAAATTAGGGATTGCAAAAGACATCTATCTTCTCTTTAGGATTTGATGGCCCTCGTACTAACACTGTCAAAAACCTAAAAGAGTCTTTCATGTATAACTAAGGGGATAAATTCAATACAGTTACAATTACTGGCCAATAAGAGTATTGTTGTCCAGATTGTCCAAATGGTTGAAATCCGTCTGTGCATAGAGCAAGCCTGACATTTCATTTTTCATATGAAAAATGAGGATGATATCATTAAAATATTTTCATGCAATGGAGTCTAACGGATGGCACATAACACCCTCTTCTTCTTCATGTTCTACATGCCATCTCATATCTAAAGCTGTAACTTCTGATTGATACATCCTTTGCAACCGAGGTACCAGTGGAAAGTAATGTATTTTTTTGAAAGTCACTGGTCTTATCCTAGTTGAACTTCTCCTTGCCATAATCCGAGGTTCATCACAAACTTTACAAAACTACAAATCTGCTACACCCCAATAAAGCATGTAATTATTCTTGCAGCAGTCAATCTTTTGAACAAGTAAACCAAGCCCATGCAATAATTTTTTTGTTTTATAAAATGTATTACTAATAATATTATCAGATGGCAAAACCTCTTTCATTAATCTGGCAACCGAATCAATGTCACTTCAGATAAGTGATGTTCAGCCTTAATGTTCAACAACCAAGCTGCTACCGACAATTGCAAATGATTTTTATGCCCAGGCCATAATTGTTCATTTGCAGCACCTAGCATGTCATAGAAATGTTGGCTTTTCAGATTTGGCTCTTCAGAAAAGGTGCCTTAATTGAAGCTCAAACCCCTTGCATCCATCACCATTTCTTCATATTGATTTAAGTTATCACATTGATTATAATTCTCAGATGCCATATAATAATTTTCTGATGTCACATTATAATTCTCTGTTGTTTCATAGACTATATCTATCCTCTGATTACTTGATTCTTCCCTAGACTCAGTTTCTCTATAGCAGTACCAGATGTAATAACCGAGCAAAAAACCCTTTTTACAAAGATGAATTTTAACTGTTTCAACATCCCTATAAGCTTTATTCTGACACTTTCTTAGATTACATGGACATCTAATTCTGGATCCATCCATCCACTCTAATTGACTGCATGTAAATGCAATAAATTCTTCAACTCCATTAACAAATTTAGGAGTAAGAAAATTATCCTTAACCCTCTGATACATCCACGAGCGATCAACATTCATTTTTAAATAATTATGTATGACCTAAAAATATATATTTCAAAACAAACATTGGATAAGCAATATTGGTATTAATATCATGTACAAATATATCTGATTTTGATGGTACTTTCCTAATAATCGAAGGTTACTAATTATTTTTTATCAAGATTATACAACATATGAATCAAAAATAATTAACTTATATAATCAACAATCAATATATAACATTGCATATAACTAATACTAACATAACATATTGTAATATCTACTAAATTTCACTGCATGGAATGGCAGAGGTAACAGTGTGCTTTCTAGGAACCTAAGCCAATGTTTTGAAAACCGGACCGGACATCAAACCGGCTTAATATTTGGGTCGCGGGTCAATCGGTTCGATCAGATGAACCAGTTTTGTCAGATTTAAATAAAAAAATTAAAAAATATATTATAATTAAATTTTAATTTAATAATATAAATAATAAAATATAAATATAATTTAAAAAAATTAAAAAAAATCTAAAAACTGGGTTGAACCGGTTGAAACCCGACCGGTTCAATGGTTTTTTTTGGTTTTTATCGGATCATATAAAAGTCAACTTTAAGAATAAAACCGGACTGGACTGATGACCGGTTCCCGGTTGGACCGGCCGGTCCGGTCCGATTTTCAAAACATTGACCTAAGCAAATAGTGTAAGTTATTTGTAGTTCTAGTTTGCAAAAATAAAGAAACAAACTATTTTCAAAAATAGTAGATAACATATGCAAATCTTTTCAAAACAAATAGCAATAAATAAGAAATTAGCGTCCCTGGCACTTAAAAAGTTATGATGAATTAGAAAAAAAAAACCTGGGCTAGGGGCCAAATAGGGGATGCAAGGGCCTGCCGGACAAGGGGCCAAATGTGGGGGGCTAAGGGCTCGATAGGGGACCAAGGGCTGGCCAAACAGGGGCCAAGGGCTAGCCAGACAGGGGACCAGGGGGCCACCAAGGGTTGGTCGAACAGGGGGGCCAAAGGGGGGGCACCAAGGGCTTGGGGCTAGGCTGGTTGGACAGGGGCTAGGGCGGGGGCTAAGCAAGGGGGCCGGGGGCTATGGCGTGTAGCAGGCTAGGGCGGGGGCCAAGGCCGGCCGCTAGGGCAGAGGCCCGGGGCTAGGGTGAGGGCGGGAGCTGGGGGCTAGGTCGGAGGCTAGGCAAGGGGGCCAGGGCTAGCTGCTAGGGTGGGGGCTAAGCGAGGGGCCGAGGCCTAGGAAGTGAGACAGGAGGTGGGGAGCCGGAGGCCAAAGGGGGGTCGATGCCGGGGAGGGGAGGGGAGGTAGGGTCGGACGGGTGGTCGGGTGAGCCGAGGCACGGCGGGGTCAGACAAGGATGGAGCAGTAGGAGGGATCGAGTGGGGGAGAAGCATGGGGGAGGGGTGGGGCCGTGCAGGATTAGGGTGCGCAATAGCGCAGGGACGCACCAAGGCAGGAGGGCAGAATCCTCCCATATATTACATCCCAAAGAATCCCTCAAAAAAAAAAAGAAATAAAAAGAAAAACTCATATGAGTGACAAAAGGATCAGCTATCATATTTTCTTTTTTATATTCACTTGCATAAGTAATATATAAATGATTATCTATTTTTGAAAGAAAGATGGCCAACCAAACCCTGACCTCTTTTAAATGATTATGCAGCCTTATAATGATTAGGGTTTTATTTCTATCGACTACTAAGGCACCTTTAAGTAGCTATTGATCAATAATTATATAAAATAATTGTTGACCAAAAGCTGGGGCCAATTACTAATTCGGACAGGCCTTAAGAGTTTTATTAATTAAAATACCTCATTCAATTAGTATAAACAAGTATATCCTGAAGGCATTTTGATTAATTTATATATAAATAAATAAAAAATAATTTGTGTTGACATGATTCATGTAGACTTGCAAGTCATGAGCTATAATCTATAATATCGTGTTGTGTTAGCATAGTGTATGAAAGTATTTTATATCACTACATCATTATAATATATAATTTTTAGATAATAAATAATTATTTCTTTTCCAAAACTTAAGCCTAGAAAAAGAAATGAATCAATACAGTATATTATGCTACGTAAAACCTCTCAAGTGTACCACAGCACAGACCATAAAAAGGATAATAATGATTAAAATAACAAATTTAGGAATAATTCTCCATGTTGACTTCAAAATCAGAGTGATGCTTGTGATATGAGGGCTTTTAAATGATAATGGACAAGTCAAAAGATAATTAAAAACTATAAGTTAACACACTCGAAGATGATGTTATGAACACAGAGCCAAATTCAATTTTCAGCCTATAATTGCAGGCGCCCCAACCCACGCGGCTGCGCTTGCGTGCACGGCCGAGCGCCCCCACCCATGCGGCTATGCTAGCATGCACGGCCGGGCGAGCAGGCACCCCCGCCCGTGAGACAGTGCTGGCGCGCGCAACCATGCGGGCGAGCAAGTGGGCACCCCCCGCGGCCGTGCTGGAGGGCGCAGCTGGGCATGCTCTTTTTTTTTTTTTCTCTCTCTCTAAACTGGCGCGCGCACGTTGCTCGGACATGTACACACAAGTGACATGGTGCATCGCTGATCAGGCGCGTGCATCCTGCCACGCGCACGCTAACAATGCTCTATGTGCATCGCTAGTTAGCGACACACGTTATTGCATCGCTAATTAAAGACGTTCTATATGCGTTACTAACTAGCGACACGCTTTGTTGCATCGCTAATTAGCGACGCTCTATGTGCATTACTAACTAGTGACACGCTTTGTTGCATCGCTAATTAGTGTCACCCATGCGTGTCACTAGGATGCATGCGGGCATCACTAATTAGTGATGACATTGTGGCATCGCTAATTACCGATGAAGATTTTTCGTGTCACTAATTAGTACTAGTTAACGACGATATTTGTGTCGCTAATTTTGATCATCGCTAATTCATCGTTAAGTTATCGCTAAATTGTTTTGCGTCGCTATTTAGCGATGATATTTTTTGTCATCGCTAATTGACGTCGCTAAAACCAAATATTCTTGTTGTGACTCTCATCTTGCCCCATCTATCCCACTCCTGATAACATATATAAATTTTTAATAAAAATTAATAAAATTAATAATATAACTAAAAAAATTTCTCACTAAGCATATTAATAAATTTAATATTTATTTCTTAAATTTATATTTATCACTAAAATATAAGGATAATTATATATATATATATATATATATAATATAATATATATTAAGTATAGGGCCAAAAGGATACATATGTTTATTTTCAATCCTACCTCCACCCGAATAGTAAGCGAAAAATAATCCCTAACAAAAGATAGAAAATCCTCGTAGTGGAGTGGGATGAATCCTCACTTTACCGATTGAAATTGCTATTCCTATATTTTATTCAACATTTTTTTAAAAAAAATTCCGCTTATCATTCATGCTCTTTCCAGCCTTTCTTCCAACACCCAAATCTATTAACTAACGGCTTCTCATCTATCTTACGCTGGATTAAGAGGCAACCCATCTTCGAATAAGGATGGCAATGGTGGCTTGGAACGACTTATTTTGATCCTCGTCCACGTTAGGAAAATGTCTTTTTTTTCGCTCCATTAAACTATTATAGTTAATGAAATGGGAACACTAGACCAGGCAAACGCAATAGGTACCCATTTACTCATTTACATAAAAAATAAAATTATTTTATTAAATTTATAATTTATTAAAAATTAATAAAATAATTTTTTTAGGATAAAATGAACCTAAAAGAAGGAAGAGCAAAAGATAGCTACATGAAAGAAGGAAGAGCAAAAGTCAGAAAGAATAAATTCAAATGTTTTTTTACTATATATATATATATTATTTATTTTAAATTTTAAAATTTTAATATTAATATTATATATATATATATATATATATATATATATAAGTTTAAATATATTATATTAAAACTTCCTCGGGCTTTTTATCCGTTTAGCCGTTAACAAGAAATTTTTTTATGCATTAAGCCATTTAGATCAAAAAATTTTCGATCCGTTAAAAATGGTCCGGTAAACGAACAAATGGAAAAAAATTGACATCCCTATCCTCGAACGTAATCAGGTTTAGATTAATGCTCCGTTTGGATGGAGAGAAAAGTGGGAGGAAAGAATACGGGAGGGAGAGAAAATGAAGAGGAAAGAAAAGTGGAGTGAAATATATTTTTTTCTTTTGTTTGGATGAATGGAAGGAAAATAGAGAGAAGCGAAAATTGATAAATTATAATGACAATAATGCCCGTATTGTGAATGATTAAAAAATGCATCAGTTTTTTTTTGGGATGGTCAATATCGGAATGAAAAAAAATGAAAGAACACTTTTGAGTTTTCTCTCTGAACTCTCTATGGTTTCGAAGAGAAAACTTTTACGTGGAACCCATCACTTTTTTTTCTCTATTTTCTTTTTTAGTTTTTTTTCTTCTTACTTTTCTTTTCATTCAAACAAGATAAATTTTAATTTTTTTTATTTTTCTCTCTAACTTTTTTTCTTCCTCCTTGTTGAGGGGTAAAATCGCCATTGCATTGATAACCATGTAAGGGGTTAGGATCAGCCCTGACTCCCACTCGCTGCATGGCGCCCGCAAGAAATGAACCAACCATTTGTACCTCGGTGGATCAAGGCACCTTAGCCCCTCGGCGAACCAAGGATTCCCCGAGTACGGATTACATCTCTATGTCTCGGTCCTAAACTGAGCGATCCCTATGTCTCGGCCCTAGCCCAAGCTATCCCTATCTCTCGGTACTAGGTCGAGCGATCCATATGTCTCGGTTCTAAACTGAGTGATCCCTATGTCTCGGCCCTAGCCTGAGCTATCCCTATCTCTCGGCCCTAGCCCGAGAGATCCATATGTCTCGGTCTTAGTCCGAGCGATCCATATGTCTCGGTCCTAGTCCAAGCAATCCATATCCCTCGGCCATAGCCCGAGTGGTCCATAACTCAGCCTGCCCGAGCGATATCCACACCTCTGCGGAACCATGATGACCGAACAAGGATCCACATAGGCAATCATGCCTATACTACCAGAAACGGCCTAGAGCCTATATGGTCGCTGAATCTCAAAGCGCCGAATAGCCCTCTCGATCGTCGATCCTCTAACTAGCAAGATACGGAACCCACCGGCCTCACAATAGCCTGATTCGAATCAACTTCAAATTCCAACAACTTTCAGACCTCCTATGACACGCTCAAAGAATCAGGTGATCACCTATAAATAGCACAGTCCTAGATTCTCTCAGGTAAGGCATTCCTGGCGCATTCTCAGCACTACTCTCACTCTATCTCTGCTCACCCCTTTCCGCCATTAACGCTATGCTCGGATCTCCCAAAATACCACACTGGAGGGACTCTTCAGCGAGAGCCTTCTCCCATATTTGTTCATTGTTGATCTCCGCTGACTTGAGCGTCAGAGGGTCTTCCGCAGAGGGCCACCCCCAATGCCTCTCGCGTGAGGATTGTTTTGCAGGTCCGCCCAGGAGGGAGCCCAATCTGAAGTTCTACCGCGCCCGAGTCGGAGGACGGATTCCAGCAACAACAAATTGGCGCTAGAGGGAGGGCCTCAAGTCTCATAAAACTTGAAAAAAAAAGGAGATAAGGATCTCGATCTTAAAGAGAACCCCTCCAATGGCCAATCGAAGAAGGGCTACTTCTGAAGCACGGGACCAGGTCCCTCTCAAAGACCTGATCTGGTGAGCAGTGTGGCGCCGCCGCCACCACCAGTTGAGACTCCATGGCCACCAGCGGCCCCAGTGACCCAAGACCAGTTTGCCACACTGGTCTAGCAGGTCCAAGCTCTAACCCATCTGATTCAAGGACGCCATGAAGCTCCCCGTCCAGCTGCTCCTGCTCCGCACCTTCCTGAGGAGGCCATAGTCCCCATTTCCCCAGCAATCTCTTCTTCTGGTCCGCATGGAGTCGCGGACCCCCCTCGTCGTCCTAAGGGAGCTGGGCTAGCCCCGCAAGGGGTCTGCGACAAGGATCTCCCTAAATCTCGGCAGGCCCGATCCCTCTCTCTGGTGTTCTCTCGCCATGACTCGACACCGTCTCCGCATTCTCCTCGCCCAGCCCCTCCTACTACACCCAAAGAGAGATCCGCCGACAGATCCGGGAGATGCACCAGGAGTTAGACACTGCCAAGCAGGCCCATCCGCTTCAGCATAAGGTGGAGCAGGGCATTTCCTTCTCCAAGGAGATCATGGGAGAGTGATTCCCTCCCATGTCAAGCTGCCCACCATCGAGCCTTATCATGGATCCTCTGATCCCGACGACCACCTCAGTAGCTTCCGATCGATCATGATGTTCCATGGGGCATCAGATGCAATTCTCTGCCGCGCCTTCCCCTCCACCCTTAGAGGGTCCACTCGAACCTAGTTTAATACCTTAAAACTAGGTTTCGTTGGTTCATTCGACGAGCTGAGTTGCCTTTTCATCAGACAGTTCGTCGCAGCCGTCGTCACCGGCGGAGATCTGATTCCCTCTCCGAGGTTACGCAGAGAGAGGGGGAATCCTTGAAGAACTATCTCGGTCGTTTTAACAAGGCCATGCTGGAAGTGAATCACCTTAACCATGAGGTGGCCATGTTCGTCCTAGCGGGCGGAGTGTTAAAAAGAGAGACTTCTACCTAGCATTGGAGGTTAGTTACCCTCCGAACCTCTCCAATATGATGGCCTTGGCGGACAAGTATGCCAGAGTCGAGGAATCGCAGAGGACTGCTCGCGCTGAGCTGGCAAGAAAGAAGGAGTCCAAGGGCTCAGACAAATACCGATCTGTCCGTCAGCTGAGCCCACCTTGCCGCCAAAGGGTTCCTCCGCTGCCACCGAGGAACCGCACCCAGAGCCGCCTAGGAGGTTGACCGGTTCACCCCGCTCACTGCCCCAAGGGCGCAGATCCTCATGGAGATAGAGCACCAACTCCCTCGACCGCCTCCTCTCGAGGGAATGTGACCCGGAGAGACCCCACCAAATACTGCCGCTACCACCGGGACCATGGCCACGACACCGAAGAATGCTGATAGTTGAAGAATGAAATTGAGATGCTCATCCAGTGGGGCAGACTGAACCAATTCAGGAGAGCACCCGAGCCAAGAAATGGGGGTGACCGCCAGCCCGAGCCTCAGCAGCCTCTTCCTCCAAATCCTCCGGTTGTTGGCCACATCAACGTAATTGAGGTGATCGGTAGTCCGTTGGGCCGGCGGGATGATGAAGAAGATTCAGCACCAAAGAGAGCACAGACTGATGAGCTCTCCTTCTTGATGATGACCTCCAGAAGATACAGTTCTGGCATGATGATGCACTGGTTGTATCTCTTAATCTAAACAATTATGATGTAAGCCAGATTCTTATTGATAGTGGAAGCTCTGTCAATGTTTTGTACCTCGATGTGTTTGCGAAGATGAAACTGTTCATGGAGAGTCTCCGAGCCATGGACTCCACCCTGATGGGGTTCACCGGCGATGTTATTACCCAAAGGGGGTCGTGACCTTGACGGTCTGAGCAGGAACTTGGCCCTGTGTTGCCACTGTTCACACAGATTTCCTGGTGACCAAGCTTCGGTCGCCCTACAATGCAATCTTTGGGAGACCCAGCCTAATGTCCCTTGGAGCTGTTGTCTCCATCCCGCATCTAGTCATGAAGTTCCCTATCGAATGGGGAGTTGGTGTAGTTCGAGGAAGCCAAGCTATGGCTCAGCAATGCTTCGTCACCAACCTTCAGTCCAAATTGCCCGAGGTTGATGGGCTGGATGCTCGGGAGGATTTTGCCGAGCAACGAGGAGAGCCAGCCGAAGAGCTGGAGGAGGTACCGCTGAACGAAGCCCGGCCCGACCGAACTATAAAGATCGGGTCGCTACTGAAAGGAAAACCTTGGATGGAGCTGATCGACTTTCTCTGAAAGAATGCTGATGTCTTCGCCTGGTCCGCTTTTGATATACCAAGGATCAGCCCAGACGTTCTCGTCCACTGTCTCAATATGGATGAGATGTCCCGGCCCATTAAGCAGAAGAAAAGGAGCTTCGCCCCTGAGCGACAGAAGGCCATTGAGGAAGAAGTCGATAAGCTTATCAAGGAAAATTTCATTCGAGAGGTAAACTATCCTAGCTGGCTGTCAAATGTTGTTATGGTGAAGAAGTCGAACGGCAAGTGGCGGATCTGCATCGACTTCACAGACCTCAACAAAGTATGCCCGAAGGACATCTTTCCTCTCCTCCAGATCGATCAGCTTGTAGACACTGCTTTGGGTCACCAGATGCTGGCCTTCATGGATGCCTATTCGGGCTATAACCAAATCTGAATGGGCCCGAGGATGAAGAGAAGATCGCCTTCATAACCGACTGAGGAGCAGATCGGCCGTAACATGGAGGTGTACGTCGACAACATGCTGGTCAAAAGCAAAGAAGCATCCCAGCACATTGAGGATCTCTCGGAGAGCTTTGCGACGCTCCGAAAATATCGAATAAGCTCAACCCGACTAAGTGCGCCTTCGGTGTCAATTCTGGGAAGTGTCTAGGCTTCATGGTTTTCCAACGAGGCATTGAGGCCAATCCGCAGAAGATCCAGGCCCTTCAGCAAATGGCGCCCCCAGTGTCCATCAAGGAAGTCCAGCGCCTGACTGGGAGGATCATGGCCCTCAACGCTTCGTAGCTCAGTCAGCCGAGAGATGCCTGCCTTTCTTCAAAGCTCTCCGATCAGCTAAGAATTTTTAATGGTATCCCGAGTGTCAAAAATCATTCGAGGACCTCAAAAGGTACCGAATATGGGGGAAATGTTGTTCTTGTACTTAGCGGTTTTGGAAGGCGCCATTGGCTCAGTATTGGTCAGAGAAGAGAACAAGACCCAAAAGCCAATCTATTATGTCAGCAAACTGCTCCGAAATGCCGAGACAAGGTACACCCGGATCGAGAAGTTGGTTTTAGCCCTGATAACATTGGTCTGGAAGCTGCAACCGTATTTCCAAGCACATTCTGTGATGATACTGACCGACCAACCCATCAAAGCGGTGGTCCATCGTCCGAAGACATCAGGGAGAATGACCAAATGGGCTGTTGAGCTAAGCGAGCATAACATCCGATACCAACCTCGCCTGGCCATCAAAGCCCAAGTTCTGGCTGATTTCCTCCTCGAATGCACTATCCTCAAGGATGGCTCCATTCCGGACTTCTCTGAACATCCGAGATCTGATCCCCTATGGCTGCTCCACATTGATAGATCATCTAATGCCAATGGCTCCGGTGCTGGCTTAATCCTGACTAGCCCAGAGGGGGCGACCTTCGAATACGGCGTCCGCTTCTCCTTCTCAGCCTCCAATAACGAAGCCGAGTATGAAGCTCTGCTCGCTGGACTCCGAATTGCCCGTGACCTTAAAGTGAAGAAGCTGAATGCCTTTACCGACTCTCAGTTGGTGGCCAATCATGTGCGGGGCGAGTTCAAGGCCCGGAGCCAAACATGATTCGGTATCTTCAAGAGGTGTGGGACTTACTTTCCCATTTCTCCGAGTTTGAAGTCATTCAGATCCCAAGATCCGAAAATGCATGCGCCGACCTATTGTCCCAGCTAGCAACCATGGAATCGATGGATTCCGAGTGGAAGTTTCCCCTAGAGATTATGGAAAAGCCCAGCATCGCAGAGGCGGACCAAGTGATGCAGGTCGAGGTCGAACCATCCTGGTTCGACCCCATATTTAGGTATCTTAAAGAAGGGTCGCTCCCAGCCGATCGAAAGGAAGCAAGAAAGCTGAAATTGCAGGCCACCCAATATGTGTTGATCGATGACCAACTGTATAAGCGGTCCTTCTCCATGCCGCTGCTTAAGTGCCTTCGCCATCTGAGGCTGAGTATGCTCTTCGGGAAGTGCATGAGGGAATTTACGACAACCACCTGGGGAGCCAATCCTTATGCCACAAGGTGCTGCGCTAGGGGTATTATTGGCCCACCATCCAAAAGGATGCTGACGATCTCATCCGAGCTTGTGACCCTTGTCAGAGACATTCTAATATTCAGAGGCTCCCCTCCGCCAGCTTGGTCCCTATTTTCTCCGCTTGGCCCTTTGCTAAGTGGGGGATGGACATCCTTGGCCCGTTTTCTCCCGCCATAGGACAGAGAAAGTTCTTATTCGTCGTCATTGACTACTTCACCAAGTGGATCGAGGCCGAGGCAGTTGCCCAGATAACCGAAGCTCGGGCTAAGGACTTCATGTGGAGATCCATTATTTGTCGCTTTGGCCTCCCACATACCATCATCACCGACAATGGCAAGCAGTTTGATAACCCTAAGTTCCGAGAGTTCTATGAGGAGCATGGAATCTATCACCGCCTCACATTAGTCGGGCATCCGCAAGCCAACGAGAAGCCAAAGTAACTAATTGGACCCTATTCAAGAGATCAAGGCTCAGCTTGCCAGAGCCCGAGGCAGATGGGCGGACGAACTTCACCACGTCCTATGGGCCTACCGCACCACCTAGAGAGTTCCCACAGGCGAGACCCCATTCCGGATGGCCTTCACAGAAGTCGTCATCGTCATGGAGATAGGACTCCCCTCTCCACGGGTGGAGAGTTATTCGGAGGAGGCTAACGACGAGCAGCTCCGCACCAACCTCAATCTGGTGGAGGATATTAGAGAGAAAGCTTGGATCAGAGTAGCTACCTATCAACAAAGAGTGGCTCACTATCATGTCTCCAGAGTCAAAGGGAAATCTTTCTTGCTCGGCGATCTTGTCCTTCGGAAAGCATCCGTCTCCAAACCACTGGAACAAGGAAAGCTGTCTTGAACTGGGAAGGCCCCTATCAAGTGGCGGAAGTCATCGGGCCCGGTACCTACAAGCTCCAGGATCTTAATGGAAAATCTATTCCTCGGACATAGAATTCAGACAATCTCCGCATATACCATCAGTAGGATATGCTTTCGATAGTCTTGCCCCGTTTACAGTATTGGCATCTTGTTTCTATGATCTACGGCATGACCGCTACAATCATTTTTCCAAAAAGTCATAATGAAAAACTGATGCTGCTTACCAATTCTCGGCACGACCGAGCTGCCTCCTTGAGCAAAAATCTTCGTACCTCAGCTGGGCCGAGTTCTATTCCACAAAGACTCGGTATGGCCGAGCACTCCCGGTACGCCCAGGGGCCAAGCTAAATCTCCGTACCTCAGCTGGGCCGAGTCCTATTCCACAAAGACTCGTATGGCCGAGCACTCCCGGTACGCCCGGGGGCCAAGCTAAATCTTCGTACCTCGACTGGGCCGAGTCCTATTCCACAAAGACTGGTATGGTCGAGCACTCCCAGTATGCCTGGGGGTCAAGCTAAATCTCCGTACCTCGACTGGGTCGAGTCTTATTCCACAAAGACTCGGTATGGCCGAGCACTCCCGGTACGCTCGGGGGCCAAGCTAAATCTCTGTACCTCGGCTGGATCGAGTCCTATTCCATAAAGACTCGGTATGGCCGAGCACTCCCTGTACGCCCGAGGGCCAAGCTAAATCTCCGTACCTCAGCTGGGCCGAGTCCCATTCCACAAAGACTCGGTATGGCCGAGCACTCTCAGTACAGCTGGGAGCCAAGTAATCTACAAACCTTTGGTCAGATTCGGGCAGCTTACAAGCCCTGGTCGGGCCAAACGGCATAAAGCCTCGGTCGAATTCAGGCAGCTTACGAGCCCCGATCGAATCGAGTGATCTCCAATCAGTCTCCAAACTTCGGCAGGGCCGAGCAATGTTTCCCGCGCCATAGCACCACCAGGTATACACTCTGCGGTTCATAAAGCCTTGTCATGCTCGAGTAGCTTCCCAAAGCCTCATTATGCCCGAATGGCTCCCAAAAGCCACGGCCATAGCCAAAGTACATCTCTTATTATCAAAAGCCTCGGCCAGAACCGAAGTGCATCTCTTATTACCAAAATCCTCGGCCAGAGCCGAAGCGCATCTCTTATTATCAAAAACCTCGGCCAGAACCGAAGCGCATCTCTTATTATCAAAAGCCTCGGCCAGAGCCGAAGTGCACTCTTATTAACAGAAACCTCGGCCAAGACCGAGTGACATATCCAAAGCTGAATGGAATTTCTTATTAATCTTTGAAGCCTTGGACAAAGCCAAGTGGCCCCGGCGATTCTGCAATAACAGCAAGGCCAATTGATTTCTCAGACATTTTAGCGCATACAACTTATCATACTTCGGCGCAAATAAGCAATCTGTAACCCCGGTATTTAATTGTGGGGAATGTAACCCTCGGGACTTAATTACCTTGATTGCAAAACTTAATTGTGAGATTCGGGTGACGACTTCGTGTGTCGGCTGGGTTTTCAATTACCACATAAAGATTGGATTTCCGAGCCTCTGGATCTGAGGTGTCGCGAAGTGTATCGGCTTTAAAAGAAGACGCGGACACTTCCTTCCCCTCATCTTTGTCACGTCTGCAACAGGAGAGCTTCCTTCCCATTCCAGAGAGAGAGGGGGAAGGAATCAAACGAGAGAGAGAATGAGACGGATGTTGTACTTTGGACTTCCAGGTTGTTTGAGATGTTGCCTCGAAGAGATGTGGCAACTTGGAGTTGTATGGTGCTTGTTATGCCCAAAATGGGAGACCTATTGAAGCTTTGAATGTTTACAGAAAATGAATGATGTGGGATTGAAACCCAATTCAGTTACCTTGATCAGTGCTCTTCAGGCATGTACTCTTGCTTTAGATCTGGAAGAAGGCACAAGGGTGTATGAAATTGTGATTCAAAAAGGATTGGAATCAGAGTTGGCTGTTTCCACTGCACTGATTGATATGTACATGAAGTATTCTATAAGGCGATGGATATCTTCAATCAAATGGCAAAGAAGGATGTGGTCTCCTGGGCTACCATCATAGGTGGTTATGCTCATATTAGTTTAGCCAATGAGTCCTTAAGAGTGTTCAAAGATATGCTTTTGGATGGATCTATTCCTAATGCAGTCACAATGATGAAGGATTCTTGGGACGTGTTCTCAGTTGAGATTTCAGCATCAAACTGTATGCTTCCATGGTTACCTGGTCACCAATGGTTTTGAGAACAAAGTGTTTTTGAGTGCTGCAGGTTATGAAATCCATGACCTTGGCAGCAGAGTCATTGCTACATTTGAGCATATGATTGAATCATCAGTCAGACCAAACAGTGTTGTATTTGTATCCATCTTGTTTGCTTGCAGCCATGCTGGATTGGTTGAGGAGGGGAGGAGGATTTTGATAGTATATACGATGTTTATGGGGTGTTTCCTGATTCAGAGCATTATGTTATCATAATTGATCTTCTTGGGCGTGCTGGGGAATTGCATGATGCCATGATGCTCATGAACGTATACCAAAAACCTATAGGTACCTAGATGATCAAATAGCTGGTTTATTATTTGGGATTAGCGTACCGAGGTAAGTAAGCCAATTATTATAATTTCATAAATTATTTTATAAATCGTTGGATTTATAGTTGCATGTATATTTATGAAATAAGGAAAAATGAATTTTGATATTTGACTTGGCTATTTGAAATTAGTATATAGTACTATGAGTATGTATTTGAGTATTTGCTATGGTTATATACAACTACTATTATTTTGCAAAGTAGTGGAGTCATAAATATGCAAAGAATGAAGCATGTGATTATTATGATTTTGCAAAATATATTGGTACTATTGATGTATTTTTATGCAAATATTAAGAATGTACAAACCACTGTATATGTGATGTGAAAAGTTTATACTTATATTGATGCATGACGTGTTACATGCAAATGAGGAAAAATGAGTTTTATTGACTATTTTGAATAGTACCATGAATTTACAAATGAGTATTTGCTATGACTATTGTAGCTGGTAATATTTTACAAGAAATGGCTTATACATATATGCAAAAATATAATTACTTTAACCTTGCAAAATATGTTGGTACTATTGAGATGATTATATGCAATTGCTAATAATGTACAAACCACTGTATATGTGATGCTTATGATGATGATATTGAAATATACTTATATGTATCACCGCGGTTCTCATATGATGTGAAATGATTAAATACCAAGTGATACGTGACCCACCTCCACAGAGGAAGATATATGAGGACACATATTTGTAGAATGTGTTCTAATTGATTGTGATACGGAACCCACCTCCACAGGAGGAGATATGTGAAGGACATACATCTAGAGGATGTGTTGTGATGGATTATGATATATGGCATAACGCTGGTACCAGGATCCTTCCTCTTAGGGGACATTTAAGAGTGATACACTAGTTGGGTGTTGTAGGGCCGTGGGACACATAAGAAAACAATGATGATATAAAAGTGGGTTTGTTTACATTGCATATTCTGGTATTTATTATATAATTAAGCTTCCAAATTATTTTGAGATATGCATGTTCTGATAGCATGATAAATGTATTTGAAATTGAAAGCTTTTCATGAAAATGTGATTTGAAAATATCTTGAAATGATATGATAATAGTGATTATTTTACATTATAATAGCTTACTTATTGAGTGTGAGCTCATGTAAATCTCACAATGTTTTTCAAAGCCTCAGGATTGAAGAAGGAATCATAGGGTCGTTGGAGCTTCTATTTAAAATGAAGTGGATTCATATATTGATATAACCCTAGTAATGTTTGTATGTAGGGCTTGTAGCCCAAACCTTTAGTTATGGATTGTATTAAAGTCATGGACTCGAATGATATATAGGTTGTTGCCTTTCTTGAATTTAGTGTCATGATTCGGGATGCCTTGCATGCCTGGCATGTGGCAAGTTGTCACCCTAGCTCAAAATTTTTGGGTCTGGGGCGTGACACAATCCCTCTCTCTGCTCATCACAAAGTTGTGTAAGTCTCTTCTCCTTAAGGAAGGCCTACTTAGCCCCTTTTTATCGGGTCGTGCCTATCTGTGAATCGGTAAGGTCGCCCAGGCCTCCCTCTGACTTAAACAGAGACCAGTGCCTCCTCTGAAGGGGGTCAAACACTATGAAAATGCCTAACGAAGGCAGTGCTACCCAAGCACAATCGAAGGTTTACGAGCCGAGTATGACTCCATAAGCCTAAAACGGACAAGACTGCATAGTGCCAAAAGGGAAAAGCAGACATTTGAAAAAAGAAAGAAAAAAAACTTTCTTTATTCCGTTAATCGATGAGAAATACAACCTCTGAAGAGGTATTACAAGCACACTACAGTGCAAGAAGTAAAAACAAATGAATTAAAAAGCAGCTTTGGCCTTTGGTGTTGCTGCAGCATCCAAGAAATCAGAAAATCATACGACTCCAGTTGAGTCGCTGATCCTTCGGAAGGACAAGCCAAAAGACCCAAACTGGGCCGAAGACCTATGGATGCCGATGCTGAGGGCTCCTTCCCCCTATAGTGGGCTGCTGGGCTGCTAGCTGCTACCTAGAGACATAGATAGGGGACCAGCTGACCAATACCTCCCCTCGTATTTGGTCCCTCAGTTCATCCTGTGAGGGGAGGGGAAGTTCATGCAACCCATGGGGACTGCATGTGCTTTGCATTTCTGGTTGTCCCCATAGTGAACCACAAAGGACACACAGGAAGCGCATACGTGCGCCCCCATATGACCTCTGCGGGCCTCCCGTGCGCTCTCCATATAACCTCCAAGAATTCCTCCCTTGAGGACTGCTCGCTCTTCAACAGCTTCTTCATCACCCCAGCTATCTGGGACGAACCAGCTTTCAAAAGGAAAGCTCAGTCTCTCCACTCTCAACTTCAATGAAACGGATGCCATGGAAGCCCTTGCAAGTCACAGAAAGGGAGGGCCTTGGGAGATAGCCTAACACTGCATGCTCTCTCCATTTTATAGGCAAACAGACCGGGAGCAATCATTAAAGCAAAAAGCCTCGAGATTCAAAATGCCCTGGCCACGCTACCACGTGGCGGTTTAGGATAAAAGAGCGCCTTTCAAGCGCGCCAAGCGCATCCCTCAGGTCATTATGGAAGGCAGAAGATCTTCCCACGATCTCGAATTGGGAGCCTTAAATGCGGAAAAATCGCCTGCAAATCTCTGAGATATGGACGAGCCTAGGAAATCCCCACTGAAAAAGATGTCCCCCAATGAAAGCCGGATGCTTGTCGCCCACGCAAAGCCAACTTGCCTTGAAAAAGATAAAGCACTGACAGAGCAGTAAAAAGGCACAGAAGCCAAGTACTCCTCAATAAAGATACACCGCCCTGCAACTTCGACAAAGATCAGGTCGATATCTCCTGCTTCGGCCCGAAGTTGAACCATCCGTTATATTTTGGCCTAAACCGAGATATCACTTTTTGCTTCGACTCAAAGCCGAGATAACTCCTTACTTCGGAAAAAACCATGTATCTCTTTTTGATTCGGTAAAAACTGAACGTTCCCTTATCCCCCAGTCCAAACTGAGATAGCTACTCTCGCCCCAATGCTAACGGGACGCTCCTTATGCTTCGTAAAACCGAGCGATATACTACACTTCGACTGGAACTTATGAGTTCCCCTTATCTCGGCTAAAACGGGGGCACCAGCCTTAGCCTCGACAAGATCACCAGAGATCCCTCAAGGGGGTGTTTGTTCGTAAGACTCACATGATGAGAACAAACATTTTGAAAATGGGGCTTATTGTCTCCACCAGGCGTTGCCGAGCTCTCCCCATGCTGCAAACTTAGCTCGGCGGTGAGAATAGCAATTTATTGCTGGAGAGTGCCACTTGCCCTTCCAGTCGACTATTGATTTGACGAAGGAGCTCGTGCTCCCTCGTGGAGATGACCAAGTATTTTTTGACCATCTTCCGGAGTTGGTCACGGCCCGCGAGCGTCAACAACAGGTCCTCCCTATTGATAGTTATCAGAGTGCGGCTCCAATGGGGGCCCCCTCACGGAGGGGCCTGCCCCCTGTGGCCGCTATCGCCATTACCTGATGCTCCGGTAGACCCCTCTTCATTTTTAGAAGCCATCCTACTATCCTAAATTTTGGGAGGTCAACAGGAGAAGTGATTAACGATGGCATCCCCCCATCCATATTTAACCTACTTCTGATGGGTATTTCGATCGCTCGGGCCATCAACTCCAACGCCACTATCGCGGAAACTCGCCACGTGTCACCGCCTCAGTGGGCACTCGCAGGAAACGAAGAGTCGTGCCCCCTTTCACCGAAGAGGATCAATAAATAGCAACGAGGCGCTCAAGAGGCGCCGCTTCTTGGGATCAGCTCCCTTCGATCTGCCGACTCCTTCAAATTAAATATCCTCGAAATAACACGGAAAAGAGGAAAAAGGCACATAATAGAGACAAAGAAAATTTTTAAATTTCATTGAAGTCTTCTATAGACGGCCAACAAAGAGAAAAATAATAATACAAAATCCGAACCGGTCCTCAGTTATCGGGGCATGGGCCCAACCTCAGGGGCATCAGCGGCCGGCACTGGAGAAACATGGCTCGGTCCGCCCACTTCAAGGTGGCCGATCAATGAGCCTCGGGTGCCCCTGCATCGCTCGGATGGCTCTCCCCCTTTCGACCATCCGCACCCGAGTCTACAGTTGCATTAGCCCCTAGGAGGGCATCTACGTCAATATCCGAGACCCCTTCATATTCGGTCTCTGCTAATAACTCAGTCCCTGGGGTCTGTACGTCGTGACCCTCCACCTCAAGGAAAGAGAGGTCTCATTCTGGGTGCTCCCAGATATCCTGGCTCGAACCTCCTCTACGTCGAGCTGGAATGCCTCAGCACAGGTCGCATCCTGTTCGCCCTGAAGTAGGGCGAGCTGCCTTTCAGCCTCAGCAACATGACTTCGAAGTGAGGTGACTTGCTTCTCAGTCTCAGTGACCTGGCCTTCGAGCTCCAAGCTCCTCCGGCGACTCGACGCCAGCTCTCCTTGCAAGGTCTCTAATTGACTTTGGCCCTCGAGTTTCGCCTTCTCCATCTGTAAGCACAAGATTAGTCGGTGCAACAATGAGAAAATGGGGGAAGTTAAAGAGACGATATCGTACCTCCCCCTCCTGCCGGGCTATTCTCTCAGTCAATTCCTCGACCTCGCCGAAGGCCCTCAGCTTATCGGCCTTGACCTGCTCGATCCTATCCTTGAGGTCATTGATTCTCGACTACCTATTGTTAGCTTCTTCCCTGGACTGGGAGAGCTCATCGTCGAGCTTGGCTATTTTCTCCTGATGCCATTTGATCCTACCATCCCTGGCAATAACGCAATATTGTAGCTGCCGGATCTTCTCCTTCGTCTTGTCGAGCATTCTATTCAGGCGACTCCTCTCCTCGGCAGCATCTTTCCTTAGCCTATCCCGACTCTCGTCAAACTATTTCTTAACAGTTTCCATTTCTACAGCATGCCTAGATCTGATCCGCAATAGCTCCGAGCATGCTTCGTCATACCTCGTCCGGAGCCCACGTAGCTCCCTAACTTCGAGCCTCAGCCTGGACGCTTCGTCGAGGGTGGCCTGATGCAATCCCCTCGCCTTCACCAAGTTCTCGTTGGCGATGTCCAGAACTCGTTCGAGTTTATCAGACGCCTCCGCTCGCAACCAGAGCTCGGTGTGACTCTCTTAGCCTGGACACTGGCCCCTGTTGCCAGGTTCAAGCTCCAGCATAGCGCCCTGTGATCAAAGCGCTCTGTGAAACAAAACATAAGTAAGAAAGCGCAATCAAGTCAACCAAAGGCACCATTACTCTGGAACAACAACTCACCCGGGAGGCGTAAGACCTAGCGAGCTCCATAAGGACGGGGTTGTCGATTTTAGGGAGGAGGTGGACATCCTTTGCCACATTCCGCTGACCAAATGCGATGTCGATGAGATCCAGGTCCGCGAAATCATTCGCGAGGGACCCGCGCTCGGATACAATGCCGACCTCATCAGGGTAGTGAACGCTGCCTCGATGGCCGGGTCCAAACTACCGGGCTGCACGTCCGAAGGACCAGTCCGGACCATCTCAGGCTGAGAAGCCCTCAACCGTCTGGCCTCCTTCAGCAAAATTCTGGCCTGGGATTCCTCGGATATCTCAGCCAGCCCAGGTGCCAATATCCCTAAAGCCTTAGTGGGAGAAGCTTCGGTTGGAAGATTCTCATCTTGTCCTCCCCCCTCGTCCAAGGGTTCTTCCTCGATCGCCAACATCTGCCCCCACGGGCTCCACCGAAGCCTCGATCCTCTCACCAGCTCCTCCAACCTCTTCAGGAGGAAGCTCTCCAGCAGGAGACTCCTCTCGAGCCTCCGCCATGTCGGCCCAACATCACCGCTCCTTAATCTCTCCAAAGGAGGCCCTTCGATGGTAGGCTCATCCTGAGCCTCGACGACTACAATCGCCCCCTCCATTTCTCCTGCCGAAGCTAGAGACATCTTCTCTCTCAGGGAGGGAACCCTCGGGATACCGACCTCCGCCGAACCTGGCAACAACTCATCTCCGAAAGAGGGGATTGCAGACTAGCCAACGGAGCCTCGTCCGAGCTGTCCACTACCTCCACCACCGAAGGACAAGGGATCTCAGCGATCCTCCCTGAGTCCTCCTCTGCTCTCTGCTCCTCCATCGCGACTATCACTTCTTCCCCCAACTGAGAAAATCCCTCTCTCACCGCCGGCGCTCCCACCTTCTCTTTCTTCGATGACAAGGAGCGCGGGCTAACCTTGACTCGCCTGGTCTCCGGCGAGTATTCTTCGGAAAGGCGAACCTTCTTCTTAGACTTGTGTCTTTCCTCGCTACCGGTCTCTCTTGGGCGCTTGCCCAACTCCTTCTTTATACGGCCCGCCAGGGCAGATTTCTTGGTTGCAAACACAGTGGGTGAACGATCAAACCGAGATATGCTTGCTCGAATGAAATCAATAGAAAGGGAAAAAAGGAGAGGACTTACCTTGTGTGTTGATGGGGCTAAGCCCGGTGGCGAAAAGAGCCTCCTCCGACAGTAAGTCATTAGCCAAAAACACTCGACCGTCACGAAGGACCTCTAGGTCCTCCTTCTCTTGTTCGGATAGAGCTGGATGCGCTTCCATGTCCCTGACAAAGCTTCCCCATCCCCGCGGAAGTCAGAGCCAATGTTCCCTTAGCAATGAAAAATCGAACCTTCCACTCCTTTATGGACGATGGCTTATCCGTTATCGTCTTGAACGATCTCGAGGTCCGATATAAGACCACTCCGAGTTCCTCCCAGACATCAGATAGTAACAGGCATGGAACAGGGAAAGAGTTGCTGTTACCTGAACCTGGCTACACATCGAGATAAACTCGACGATACTGCGCCAGCTATTAGGAGCCACCATTGTTAGGCAAATGTTGTAAAACCTCATAATCTCCTTCACCAGGAGGTGAAAGGGAAACCGGAGCCTGCCTTCAGGCTATCTTCATAAAGAAAAATCCCATGCTCCAGTTCCTGCGAGACCCTATACTCGGGTTCCGGCAATCGCAAAAGGACATCCGAAGGAACGCCATACTTATGGTGTATTCTCCTCAAGTCCTCGCAACAATCTCTGAAACCATGTCACTAGGACTCACCATGCTGCTAGGTCAAAAGGGACACCGAATGGGGTTACAGAAGAAGCAGGGGAACAAAATTCTCCAAGAAGAAATGGGAAAGCGCTGCAAACAGGAATGGCGCTGCTTCGACCTTGCTTTCCTCTAAAAGAAACCACTTCAAAAGGAAGATAAGGCATCTCAACTGAGACACCCGGAACCGCCATTGCAGGCGCCGTGAAAATCGGGATTTGCTACGTATCACTTCTCCGACCGTTGTCCCTAAGAAATGACGGATCCGTCCCGTAAAGGCAGGCGGCCGCACGACATTATTAGGGTATCATTACGCAAGCTGTCAAATCCAGATCCCTCCATCTGGATCGTGCCACCTGGGGCTATACTCCCTATGCCCGAATCTACGCTTCGAACTAGGGAGTGGGGGGCATGTGTTGAGGGGTAAAATCACCATTGCATTGATAACCATGCAAGGGGTTAGGATCAGCCCTGACTCCCACTCGCTGCGCGGTGCCCGTAAGAAATGAACCAACCATTGTACCTCGGTGGATCAAGGCACCTTAGCCCCTCAGCGAACCAAGGATTCCCCGAGTACGGATTACATCTCTATGTCTCGATCCTAAACCGAGCGATCCCTATGTCTCGGCCCTAGCCCGAGCTATCCCTATCTCTCGGTCCTAGGCCGAGCAATCCATATGTCTCGGTCCTAAACCGAGCGATCCCTATGTTTTGGCCCTAGACCGAGCCATCCCTATCTCTCGCCCCAGCCCGAGCGATCCATATGTGTCCTAGTCCGAGCGATCCATATGTCTCGGTCCTAGTCCAAGCGATCCATATCCCTCGGCCCTAGCCCAAGCGATCCATAACTCAGCCTGCCCAAGCGATATCCACACCTCTGCGAACCATGATGACCAAACAAGGATCCACATAGGCAATCATGCCTATACTACCTGAAACGGCCTAGAGCCTATATGGTCGCTGAATCTCAAAGCGGATAGCCCTCTCGACCGTCGATCCTCTAACTAACAAGATACGGATCCCATCGGCCTCACAACAGCCTGATTCGAATTAGCTTCGAATTCAACAACTTTCAGACCTCCTATGACACGCTCAAAGAATCAGGTGATCGCCTATAAATAGCACAGTCCTAAATTCTCTCAGGTAAGGCATTCCTAGCGCATTCTCAGCACTATTCTCACTCTATCTTTGCTCACCCCTTTCTACCATTAACGCCCTGTCGGAGCTCCCAAAAGGCCACCCTAGAGGGACTCTTCAGCGAGAGCCTTCTCCCCATATTTGTTCATTGTTGATCTTGCTGACCTGAGCGTCGGAGGGTCTTCTGCAGAGGGTCATCCCCAACGCCTTCGTGTGAGGACTGTTTTATAGATTCACTTAGAAGAGAGCTCAATTTGAAGTTCGACCGGAAGACGGATTCCAACAACAACACTCCTTATTATTATTATTTTTAAATCCAAACATAGGCTAAACGTGACCCGGCGATCAAGTGAACCCAATCTGGTTGGCCGATGGATCACAACAAAACATGCCAGCCCAAGCGCTGCGAGCAGCAAATAACGTATGCGGATTAGTTGCGACCAGGCGCCGCCACGTTAGCCATTTCAGCAGTATATAAAGTCCGCGAGACATCATCCCCTCCCGACCACCTGAAACCCTGGGAAGCTGAAACCCTAGCGGCCCTAAACCCCTTTACCTCCCGTTGGCCCCTCGTCGGCTCCGCGGTCCATCAAGGTATATTCCTTCCTTCCCTTGTTCGTCTACCATTCGTCTCCCGTGCCAAATCTGTTCGGTTTTGTGTAATGGCTAACTAATCCATATCTACGGCTCGAAATGAAATGAATTCGATTCGATTTTTTGGTCTTCATGCTATTTTTGCTCTGTTAATTTCTTCTCTTCTTTCGTATATTTGTTTTGGTGTCTAGATCTGTATCTCGAGAGTTAAAATAAACGATACATCTTAGATTCTTTTATTTTCCTTAGGTTTTTTCATGTGTTTCGGCCTAAGCAAGCCTAGTAAAGATTTTAGCGATGTTCAGAGTAATGAGTTTTTTTTTTTCCCCTCTCTTTTCTAGAGTGGTAGCACGGTTATGAGTAGATGGCTGCCTCTTTTTTTTCTTCTTCTTCTTCTTCCTTTGGGGTATCTGATTTAAAGCTTGGGAAGTGGTCTGGTGAGCTAACACATAAAAATGGTGTTTTTAATTCTTGTTTTATTAAATCTAATTTATCACTCTGGGACGTGTGTGTGAGAGAGAGGTTTAGCACTAGGTTTTGTACGGGATGCATTTGCGTCCCTTCATTGTTCAAAGAAATTCCTAAGAGAATATATGATCTTGTGGGCCGCTGTGCAATAGTCATAAGGTGCACGATGGTTGTAAAAAGTTTGTGGCTGTTAAGGGGTATCGCAGCTGGTGCTTCACGTGATGCGTTTGGGGGTGCAGACTGAGCAGCTTGAGCTTTGCTTGGACTTGGCATGAGAACTTGAGTCAAGCTAGATTTGAAGCCAAAAAAGGAATGTTTGAACCTGGAAAAGAGGATTGAAACAAATTTCTAGCTGGGCCAAAATTTAACCTGACTCGATCAGGCTCAGCCCAATCAGTTTAGAATATGTTGAATTTACAGACAAATATCTATTTTATATGTAATGGATAATTGGATCAAGGTTTTAGTTGGTGCATCTTTTTATTCTTTGGTCAATTAAATGTTAACCTATGGCCGAATCAAATTTTAAACTAAGCTGCAAATCAAGAATCAAGCTTCCATTTAAGCTTGAACCTATTTTCATTTAGCAGGACTTGATTGAGGATTATCTAGCTGATCCAATAGGCTTATGTTTGGCGTGATTCAAAATAAGCTCTAAATAATGGTAAACAACTTGAAATTAATTTTAAACTAAGCTTGATCAATCCCAAGCTCGATCAATCTGGGCCTGATTACACACCTAGTCGTGTTACTAGTTATTCACTAGGGCTAGTGTAGTTTCAATGGATCCGGGTGAATGAATGATAGGGTGGATGGATTTACTAGAAGACCTCTCGAGATCCTTTGGTGCAGGAAGATTTACTACAGTACCTCTCTGTTAGGAATGGCAATGGGGCAGGGGCAGAAAGGGGAGCCCATTCCCGCCACTATTTTAACCCCATGTCCTCATTTCCATCCCCACCCTCACCAATGAGGATAGGGACTTCTCCATCCTCGTCTCTATTAGGATCCCTATCTCCATAGGGATCCTCATCCCTACCTACCTCATTTTTAATAAAGTCCTTGTTTTCATTCTCATGAAGATTCACGTTCCGTGAGAGACTCCATCCTCATCAGCCTCATTTTTGACATTAAAATATTAATTTTTTAATTTTGATTCCTACTAATTGCATTTTAAAAATAAAAATGAAGTATTGAGTTTCATATAATAAATGAAATAGATTTAAATAAATTTACCATAATTGTAAACTTTATGAGCTAATTTATAAGAAATATATTAAATTATAATCTCAAAGAGTGTGGTAATATAGGTTTGTGATTGTGAGCTATTTTTCAAGAAATAAATACATCTAACGATGTATTAATAAATGTAAAGGAGGTGAATGCATGTGGTTTTAAGGTATTTTAGAATTATATATGTGGCTATATTTAGGGTTTTAAAATAATATAGTAATATTTAAGTAATATAAAATATATTGGGATCCCGTTGAATGGGGGATTGGGGATCCTGTGGGGTGAAACCCTCCTTATCCTCACTCCATCCCCATCCTCATCCTCGTCCTCGTCCCCATGGAGAGAAAGGAAATATGAACATTGTGGGTTTCGTTAATATTTCATTAGAAAGATGCTGATTGTTGAGTTTCTTTCATGTCATATTTGTTCAACATAAGAAAATTATAGTTTCTTTCATTGTTGCCAACATAAGCGAAAAGATGGGCATTATTGTTTCATGCAAGTACTATTTGGAAAATTATAGTGATATAGTAGAAGTTAAGTTTTTCCACATTGTCATAATCGTTCTGGTTGTTACTTTGGTTTTCATCTGTTGTGTATCACTGTCATGTTGACACTTGGTGCTTCAAGTGTCCTAGGTGCTTGACACTTAAACTGACAGAAATCTCAACATGGGACACTTCTATGCAGTATGACGTGGAGAACATAGCATGTTAAAATATACTGATGGCTAGAGAAAGATGACCAATTGTTGGCATTTTGTTTTATCAAAGATAAAGAAAACTTATATGCATGCCATGATGGCATTAAAGAAAGAAAAAGGGGTGACACTTCACAGTTCACAAGAAGAGTCCAGACTCTTTAGGCTAATATTGTTGAGTTCTAAAACAAAGGATGACTAAAGTGCCATCAATGGTGATAACGTTTTCTTTAACTTGATGCTCCAAAGCGGGCTTGCTAGGTACTGCCACTTAAAGAAAAGATTTTGAACTCCAATTTTGGAGTTTCTTGCTATGTCATGTCATGTTCAAAGAGTCCAACAATGGTGGGCACTTTAGATCGTTACAAAACTAGAGCATCTGGAGAACACTATTTTGAGAGATGTTCTATTGGAAAAGTTTGTGCTTGTTTTGATTCTTGTATAGATATCACCACGTTTCCTCAATTTTTAAGGGTTTTAATAGAAATCATTGCGACTGTTGCCTGATGAGTAATAATGTTCAGGCTTTCTTGTCATTACCAAGCACTGTGCTCTTTAACTACAAGAAAAAGCAAGCTGTCAGTGACAATTATTGTGTTGTCCATTGTTGGATCTGTGTAATTTGCACGAATTGAAATGGTGAATACCAGGCATTCACTTGATGAGTATTTTATCATTATGTTGATATGATAACTGATAAGTGATAAATGGAAATATTTCTCATAGGAAGGGCTATGAATTTTCTTTGGCTTAGTCTTTTGAACAAGTTACCTTGGAGACTGTAGTGGCTTTAGCTGGTTATTTCATTTTGAGTTGTTCTGTTCTTTGATAAGAATGGGTTGGAACTCTTTCATTTCTAGTTAGGCAAAGTAAAAAATTTGAATGACCTGTATATATGGCTTCCTTGAATTTGTCTTTTTTGATTCTGAAAGTGTTTAATTGATATTAACCTTGCCTAGAGTAATTGCATTGTAGATAAATCTCAAATCTACTTGGAGGCAATGTTTTCATTGAAAAGGATCGAGTTATAAACTCCAAAGAGGAAGACAACTTTAGGGATCTGGTAGCAAAATCTTAACATTCATTTTGATTTCTCCAAAAAATATATACCTAATGAAATCATTCAAAAATTTTATAAATAAATATTATAAGTATTTGGAAACATGAGTCAATTGTTGATTAGTTGAATGATTGAAAAAGAAACAAAAAAGCCTTATTTCTACCACAATCAGCATATGTTTTAACATGTCCAATGATATTGCTAATTTTATGTGATAGGAGATTTTTGGTGATAAATGTCATTTAAGTAAAAAATGGCTTCTAATGAACCATAAAAAAGAGTTTTTACATGTTTTAATGTGTAAATAAAACTATTTTGTTGGTTCTTATGATCCTGAGTGTGTTTTAATTTAATGATATTCTCTGACCTGGATCAGATCCAGATTGTGAAATCCTTATCATTGATTGTAAGATCTTGATATCAATTGAAATTAAGGTCCACAAAATCGGTATGAAGACCAATATGCGCATTTTGTACCGAGAAGCATGCCATTCATTTTTCATTCTTAACTACTCAATACCAGATGATATTGGGATGGTTTGGTTTCTATGGAATTGAAACTCGGTACTGTAGCTATACCTTATCATTACAGTACTATACAGTTGGTATGGTAAATTTTGATTTAAAGTATCCTAACTAGCTAATGTTGCATCGATTTTCATTTTCATTAAATTGTTGATATTCTGCTCTCTTTAGTGTCTACAATTGTGTGGTTTATAATCTAGAATTCTCGAAGTCTTTCTGACCAAGATGTGGAGGCCTTTCTTCACATGGTTCTGGTTGTTACATTCTCAAGGGTAGTTTATAATTTTTTGGGGATATTTCATATGTTGAAGCAACCTTAGAAAAAAAATATGGCCACATTGATAACAAGCAGTCATTACACATTCATCTCTCAGCTTTCTGTACCCTATTGTCTCTATTATCTGGAGTTATTGGGTATATTTTGTTTCAATTTTTTTTTTCTTTTGCATTTTGGGTGCTTTGTAAGTTGTGCTCCTTGTTCCCATAAAGAGATTCTTTGAAACGTTAAAGCAGCTAAGTTATGCTGCATTGTTGACACTTATTATTTTACAAGCAGATGAATAGGGAGAAGCTCATGAAGATGGCAGGTGCTGTTCGCACCGGTGGAAAGGGCAGCATGCGCAGGTTATGAACATTTTCTTCTTTTTTCACCATATTCCAATGTGAACATGCGGATATTGCTGAAATGCTTGCCGGAGTTCTTAGGATATTTGAGACATGGTGACGAACTTTATGGGAGTCTTGGTTGGGATGTGCTTGTGGGGAGAAAATTATGATATTTTAAACATTGTTCAGGCTTTCTAATAAGTTTTTGGATTTGAAGAATGAGTTCTAAATGTGTAGGCTTTTCATGTAAAATTCTTGTAAATTTGCATTAGATTCTATTCAGAAGCGAAGGAATTAAAAATACTGTCATGAGTACAATAGAACTTGTCATCCTGTGCATTATGCAACATATTTTAAGGTTTAAAATTCAGTCAAGTCTTTTTGTCAAGGATCATAATTTATTCTGTTTATGTCTATATATATGTGTTCACGTTTTCATCTTGTACTTTTACCAGGAAGAAGAAGGCAGTTCACAAGACAACAACAACAGATGACAAAAGGCTTCAGAGTACTTTAAAGAGAATAGGGGTGAATGCGATTCCTGCCATCGAAGAAGTGAATATTTTCAAAGATGACCTTGTTATCCAGTTTTTGAACCCTAAAGGTAAAAAACGTCTTTAAAGCAGAGAAATAGAACATATGGCAACGATCCAGTTCATGGCTTTTAGTATAGTAATTTCTTCTGTTTCTCGTGCAGTGCAAGCTTCAATTGGAGCCAATACATGGGTTGTCAGCGGTTCCCCACAGACAAGAAGTACTGTCATTTCTAATTACTATATATCATAAATATTAAAAAATAGAAATTTAATTAATTTTTTCTGAACCTAATACCTGTTCCCTTCAAATATGTGGAACATTTTACTTTGGTTATTAAATCAATGATCTAGCTGCTATTGCAGGACAGCTAGCCTGCAACAGCAGCCCTAATATTGGTGTAACTGTATATGAATCTGGTTTTTTTACCGTTTTGTACAAGCTAGATAGAATTAAAACTGCTTTTTCTTTTTCTTTTTTTTTTTCTCTTCCTAATTTGTCCATGCTTGCAAATTCTTCTCCTGATTCCACGTCTTGTATGAAATTGTCTGCTGCAGAACTTCAGGATCTGCTTCCAGGGATCATCAATCATCTAGGTAATTTCATCTCTTCAGGGTCTTGGTTTATGTGTTTATCTGTAGTAGATCTACTTGTTTTCAACATACAGAGTGCCAACTGTTTGTACCTGTTCATAAAATCATATATGTCTTCTGCTTTCTCTTCCTGTTTTCAACTGTTATCAACTCATTATAGTTTTATCTTGCCTGACACATTTACTCATGTGTTGCTAGTTTGTTGAAATCAATGTTTTTTAGCGCTGTTGTGAAAAAATACTGCTGTGAAAAAAAAAAAAAACATTGTTATTCCATGAGGTCTTCCAGTGATGTTGCTGAACTTACATGTTTCTGTTCAGGTCCTGATAACTTGGACAATCTGAGGCGGCTTGCTGAGCAGTTCCAGAAGCAGGCAGTGCCTGCTGCTGGTGCCAACACTGTGGACAATGATGACGATGATGTCCCTGAACTTGTGGCAGGAGAGACATTTGAAGCAGCTGCTGCCGAAACTAAGGCCAGTGAGACCCCAGCTTCATAAATTTATAAAGTGTAGAATTTTTCCCCCTTGTCTTCTTAAGCTATCAATAATTTCTTTTCATTTTCATTTTGTGACTTGTTGGGAAGGTCAACCTTTTTGGTGTTCTAATGGAAGGACCGCAGTTGGTTCCTTAGGGATTTACCTCTTTCCTGCGATGAGTTCATGAATTGCAAAATGATCTTGCTTTCCAGCTTTATTTTATAGAATTGTACCACTTCCAACATGTTTCTTGTTCTTCGTGGTGTCATTTTCTTTGTACATTTTTCTGAATTCACTAGTCTGCAACCTCAACTGGTCAACATCAGTTATCAGTCCCTGTTCCCAAAGCAGCGTAAATTTTCCTTTGTTCTTATTGTTTCTTTCAAAAGCTCTGTGAGCTGGTGATAATTTGTTATTTGTTCAGAGATGTGGATTTTGCAGTCGATTGCATGCCCCACCTGAATGCATGCTTATATTCTATGGTTGGGAATGATATCAGCAAACCGATCAAGACGTTCTTGTTAGGTCAGTCTTGGCTGTAAATGGGTTTGACTAAATTCCGTTTAGTTTTTGAAAATAAGTGTCCTTGATCTTCTGATCCGGCTTGAACCGTTTCGGTGGTTGAGGCATGGCTGGAATGTGGGTTGATTAGCTTTTTCAGCCTTCCATCGAGGCCACGTAACCATTAACAACTCCTTTCTTGTGTTGAGCCTGAATTTGGGTTGCTTAATTAGTGATAACCTAACTTTCGCTTGATTAGGCTTAAGATTTATATTTGGGCGCTTGTTTGAGCATCTTGGTAGCGTTAAGTTCAACTTTATAATCTTGAGCACCGTCCATTTGGTCTTGTCATTGTTTGCCCAGTGTGCATATTGTAGTGTTCAGCCATTAGTGCAGTGCAATAGGAAGTTTAAGCTATAAAGTATACTTTTAGCCTTTAATTTTTTATTTAAAATTCATTTCAGCTTTTAAATTTCTAATCATTATAGTTTATTCCTTCATATTTTGATTGTAGCAATGCTTTGACATTATATTACATGAAATGTGATTCGTTAGAATTGGCAGAATAGCTAATATATCATTTTAAAAAGGTGACACAGCTCTTGAGCGAAAGCTTGAGGGCTAAAAGTATAGTTTTGTCAAAGTTTTATTAGCCAATTTGCTTGAGATTGTTTCTTTGGTAAAATTCAGAATGTTCTACGTTACTTGTCTCCGTAGTGAACGCACTCTTCGGAAAGGTTATTGAGGCTGCTTGCTTCACCCGAAGTTATTATTATCTTTTAACATTTTCCTCTTGCCTCCAGTCCCTATATCAAGTTTGGTAAGCCATTCTCCCGAAAACCACATCTCACACCCAAAGTTCGATATGCCGATACCGTACGAATCTAAGGCTGAGTTTGATAGTTACTTTAATAATTTTTCATCCTCTGACCAGGGCATGGAGTTTAATTTTTTCAGAAAAATAATTTCAAAATTTCTAACCTAAAGAGGGATGGATTAATATTAAAGATAAATTATTGAAATGAAACCAAACTGAAACATCAGAACTTACAAAAACATTAAGGGCCGTTTGGTACGGATTTGAGTTGAATTTTTTGTTTCCAAAGATAAAAATTCAACTCAGCATGAAAAACACGTTTGGTCAAGCTATTTTTGAAAATATTTTTTTTAAAATTATTTTAATAATCTGAATGAATTTAAAAAAATGTCAGAGCATCGTATTTTTTGGATTCATCGTAGACGTTTTTTTTGATTTTATCTTTCCTTACTTAAAATGCTCAAAGCTCATGGATTTTTGGATTCTTCTCTCTGTGACCTTTTTCCACGCGATTAGCTACTGCCTTTCTCTGAATACATCATCAAACGTATTCTTAAATACTAAAAATCAAAAATATAACTTAGATTTTTAATATAATTCATGCTTTCAAAATAATCTTTTGGATCACAAACCAAATAGGACCTAAACTATCCACCGCTCTTCTATCGTACCCTTTTTACATTAATAGCATTAGTAAAATATTAATATTCTTTTTACTTATTTTATATTTTAATATAATTATATTTGTAATACTTGACTCTTTATTCATAAAACCAATGAAACATATAAATAAAAAACTTTTATACTTTAAAATTTACACTAAAAAATATTACTCCTGTAGCTTTTCATCCTTATTCTTTTTAACTTATACTAAATGCATCTTAAGAGCTAACCAACTTTTCAATGAGGTAGGTGCACCAGGAAACCTTAATCAAAGAAAAGGATTCCTCATGAATGGCAATGCTATCAAGTTTGATCAAGACTTTCTCTATATGCGAGAAACTCAATCCTATAAGAAAACTAGTCGATTAATTCTTACAGGGTAGGATTTTCTGCATGCTTGAGCTGAGTACAAATATCAACATTTTTAGGCAACTCTCAACTAGATCATCATATGTATGTGTATATATGTATAAATGAACTATGCATGCATACACAAATAAGTATGCTAACTTACATGTATATTATACTTACACCATTTTTTTAATATATGTCACAAGAATTCTAATAAGAGTGATATATATCATAATGGACCTTTAAAAAAGAATAAATTGTATTAATAAATTATGTGCAGTAAGAAATTCCATCAGCAAGAGAGCCTAAGTCTCCCTGACAAAACTGGCTGAGTCATCAGGAATTTCAGTGGATCAGCTTTAAAGATTTTTTGAGAAATTTTAGATATTAAAGAGGTGATCAGAAAAAGGTTTCTGTTTGAAACCATAGACCAAAGTGAACCTCTCCTTCCATTTCACAAATCACACTTTCCTTCTTTCTTTATGATTATTAAGCAGGTGGAAGCTCCTAACGTGAATTCAAATAAGACAATTCATCTATAGATGAGCATGACCACATGAAGCAGAGAAATACACATGACTCAGTAAGAATGCAGAAATTTAACAGGGGAAGGGTGATGAACTTACAACTCATGATCAGATATAGGAACCAAAGAAATGATTGAATTCAGGGCATGCTACTCACATACATAATGCATTCCACTTCAGAGAAGCATTACAGAAATTAGTACAGTATCACAATCACTTCCACTACCAAAATGTTGAACTAGAAGGATATGAAATAAAATTCGAATTGTAAAATCACATATCCAAATCTTCTCTTGTTGTTAATGCACACATCACTTTTTTAAGAGAATTAATAACCCATATTTGCCTCATTGTCCAAAGCATCCCATTCATTCAGCCAGTCATCCAAACAATGCATCGCTATGGGAAGTTTATGAAATCCATCCACATCACAAATGCAATCTTTCTGAAATTATTTGAATCCCTTCCACAAAGAAACAAATATCATTAAACATCTCTTTTTGCAACATGATCAATCCATTATCGACTCTCATGACACCATTCTTACTACAATCCACCACTCACAGCGATCTGCCAAAGTTGGAAAGGTAGACAGAAAGGCGGATATACTCAGCTAGAATTTCTAGCAGCAGAACATATGATCGGTTCCCTTCTTTCCTCCAATTATGTACGTCTTCTTGCAGTTCATATGATCGGTTCTTAGAGTGATTTGACAGTCCGAGTGGATAAAGACGAGACGGGCGGCTCCTGAATAAAGGAGCGACGGGTGCCGAATTTGTTGGAAAAAAGTTTTAAATAAAAAAATGTAGAAAAAAAATGCAACGCTCGCGTGAACGCTACGCAAGTGTTCCTTGGCTACGAATGCCGCGAGCATTCGCATTTTCTCACTAACGTTCATGAACGTTCCAATAGTCCCATATCGAGAGAGTTGGTTGTATGATTTATAACCCGTTAAGAAAGATTGTTAGATACCAATTGGATTCTTTTAGACTGTGATGAACCTTGTCTGCTTTCTTGTAACGAAACTGGTTCATGGGTGATGCGGGCTCGATTGGAGCTTGCTTTTTTGGGCTAAGTCTATAAATAAACTTAAGGATTTATTTGAGAAATAATTTATCAAGCTTGAATATTATTGTTCCGCATAGAAAGAAATTTTAGATTAAATTTTTTAGTAATTTCTAGAAAGGATTTTTTGTAAAAACAAATATAATTTTCAATAGCTAAGGACTAGTTTTTTTTTCACTAAAAATTGCTAGGACTTTCATTATGAGTTATTTAAAAATTTTTCCTTATTTTTGAATCTTTGCAAAAATCTTAAATTTTTTTAAGAGAAAAAAGAAAGGTCTTGAATTTGAAATTTTAAATTTTAAATTCAAATTTTAAATTTTAAAACTAGAAATTTGAAATTTACAATTCAATTATGAAATTTAAATTCAAATTTGAAAATTAAAAAATTAAATTTCAAATTTCAAAAATCTTTAAAAAATTTTGAAACTCAAATTTAAATTTAAATTACTTGAGTTAATTTTGCTTAGTTGTTACTTTATTATTGCAAGTAGTTTTTAGATTTAAAATTTTTGAATTTAAATTCAAAATCTAGAAATATTTGAAAAACCACTAATTTAAAAACTTAAACTATAATATTAAACCTTCAACTTTTTGTTATTCAGAATTAATTAAGCTCAAGGCTCATATTTGAATACCTATATTTCATGTTTGTATTAAAAAAGAAAAGATTGAATCAATTTGTATATATTAGATGCATTTTATATGTTAATGTTCCTTATTGCAGATTTTCTGCAAAAGGGCTTGCTCAACATAGAAAGTATATTGTTCTTTTGTGTAGCATAATCATAACTACAAGTAAATTATTATTTAACTATTAAGTAATTCATTGGTTCCGTGGAAGCTGTGGTTTCTAAAGTTTTATTGCTTCTTTTAAAACGTGCTGTGTGATCTTATACCTTATCTAGCTTTCATGTATGCCCTGCACTGTGCTATTTTTTACCGGATTCTGCTTAGCTCTGTGGTCCATGCTTTGATATTGCAAATGGTTCTTAGCTTTTCCAGTTGATGCAAAGTTAGGAGTTGTTAATTAGAGGCGTGAGTTATAAAATGGACCATGTTAGTAAATTGTAGACAATTAAAGCAGTATAATCTTATTGACTTATACGTTCAATATGATGTGCACGATATGCATAGGTGATTATAAAATCAAACGATATCTTTTAAAAAAAATCATGGAATTGCTTGACTAACTGTTCGTATGTTCTTGCTTAGAAAATTGATTGAAATAGTTTGTTACATAGAAATAATATATAGAATTTGATCAAATTCCAGAAGGCACATGACAAAGTAGCGTATAATGTGATTTGGTATATTACCGTAAGCTAAGGGAGTGTTATGAAAGATTTTTATCCAGAGCATCAAATAAATGTAAGATAAATTGGAAATTTTAAGAAATGGTTGCAAACATTCAACTTGCAAGTGTTGAATGAGTTTCTCAAACATGTTTGGTCTATGTGAAGATCTGCCCCATGACTTAAAAGTTGAAATAATGCATCAACTATCAAACTAAACATTCAGGTATATTGGTGGTTTAAATTGCACAAATCATATTAGCATTGTGTTTTATCCTTTTTTTTCACCTGTGTTTGTATGGTTCTATTTCATGTAAAACTATTTGTGACCAAAGTCAAAACCATTTTTCCTTAGATAGAATCATAGAATAGAGTTAATTTTGGAAAAGAAAATCCAAAATTGTTTAAAAATTTATTAAACTTTGATTCTTTGAATGTCAGTCGGCTCTCTAAAACATAAAACTCACCCTGGCTTTTATACCTCTTCAGTTTACCCTTGTCATTAAGGTAATATTTGGTTTCTAAAAGCTATCCCTGGATAAGTGTATAGGATAGCATTTATCTAGGGGATAGTTGAGGGAATAATTTTTTTTTTTAAATAACAACTTTGCCATCAAAGGATAGCTCTAGTTATTCCTGGGTTTCTAAGGGAATAAGTTCAGGGGATAACCCATGTTTAACCATGGGTTATCCTAAACATAGGTTATCCCTTTTGATTAACCTTTTTCAGAGTTATCTTCTATAGTTATAGCTTTTGAGGATAAGAGGGGATATCTGAGATAAGCGGGGATATCCTTGGATATCCCCGCTTATCTTCTATTTCAAACACAGCCTAATGTTTTGATAGCTTACATTCGTTACAAGGAATATTGAATGCATTCTTATGTTCAACAAAATTTCAGATGGGTTATATTTTCATTAGTTTTTCATAAGTTTATACTTGTTGGAAGACTGCTAGCACAGTTTGCTATATGTATATAAAAGTCTACTTTCTATAATAAATCTTTAAATTATTAATATTGCAGAACAATAAAGTTTAACATGTGTTTCAAGTTATGATACATTTTTATTTCATCTATATTCAATTCTAATGTATCTTTATTTGATTCTCTTAATTGAGGTTTAATCCAAAAAATAATGTTATCTCCTTAGGATTTGTTAAATCTGAGAAGAATTTGATAGATCAATTAACCAAGAAATTATATAGGAGTAGAGTCTTATAATCATCGAGGGGGATGGGGCTTAAGCTCATTATTTGGTCACTAGGAGTGGATACCCAACCTCTATGATTGGAGATCCCATGAAAGATATTCAATATGGTAGAAACGAAACTAATTGAGTGATCGTGTTAGAGCATATTTTTTTAAAAAAATAAAAATAAAATAAAAAATTTTATTTCATCCCTATGATGAGTGCTCTTATAAAGTGACAATAAATTTGTGTAAGGTTGAATCATACTCTTAATGGATCCAAAGTAGGTTATCTGCAGGGTATTAGTCACAAATACCCTTGGATGATTCATTTATATGAGAATTGTCATATTAGGCCGTAACCAAAAGTTTGGGCTAACCTTAAGAAATTCTCATGAAAAAATAAGGTACTAAGCGCAAGGCCTTTAATATATACTGATCACTTAAACCTAATTGATCCGTACTATGTGTGTGATTAGTAGAAGTCTGAGTTAAGGACCTAGTTCAAGGTTCAATCCAATATGGTTCCTTTATATGTATATAATTAAGGGTTCAAGTCCACATGACACCTCACCTATTGCGCTATATAAGATGTCCTAAAATTTATGTTATATTGATTATGTTATTATTATTATTATTTTAAAACTTTTGTAAAGGATTCTTGGAAAAAATTTAAATAAAAAAGAATAAAAAAGAAATGCTCGCTAGCGTTCACGAGCATTATGCCCGCGAATTCTACGCAAGTGAGTTCGTAAACGTTGGGCGAGCTTTTGCTCGTCAATGTTTGTAAACATTCAGAAATGGCCTAAGCAAATTTTTTTAAGCCATTTTCAATGTGATTTGGGGCTAACAGCTACCATGCCTTTAAGGCCATTATGACTAAGCCGTTGGAACTTTTTTGGGCTAAGCCTATAAATAGGCATTCAGGATTGAAGAATAATATAAATAGGCATTCAGGATTGAGGAATAATTTATCAAGCCTGAATCTTATTGTTCTGTTTAGAAAGAAATTTTTTTTTATTGATCTTTTTATTGAGCAACTGAAGGAGTCATTGGGTTACACCTTTACACGATTGTGGGTTCGGATCGAGCCAGATCATTGTACCTTAGGAACATATCACCTACAATCTGCACGAAAGAACAAAAACTAGTCTCTCGATCTATGTCTAACATATCTCGGTCAGGCATGATTCACATCTTCTTTTGATTTTAATTTTTTTTATATTTAAATTTTTAAATTAAATTTTTAGCAATTTTTAGGAAAGATTTTTTTATAAAAAAATAAATATATTTTTCAACAGAATGACCGTGAGAATATACCCTGTGGATATATAAAAAAATCTATATATATATATATATATATATATATATATATATATATATATATATATATATATATATATATATATATATATTTTTAAAAACTTATAATTTTTAAAAACTAAAATTAAAAACTTTTATAATTTTTAAAAGGCGCCGCCTGGTGGTGGCCGTCGTGGTGCTGGACCTTGCTTTCCTCGCCAGCAGCAGTAGACGACATTTTAGTCAGCACGTCCTTGAGCCTTAATCAATTTTAATCTTAAGCCAAAGAAATTAAATACTTAAATTTATAAATGAATTTGATTATAAAAAATAAAAAATGTAATATTCATCGGTAAAGTGGTAAAAAAATTAATGTCATTTAATATCTGTTCCGGATCTGAAAAGAAGAAGAAGAAATATATCAGTTCAACTTCAGCTGGGTTAAAAAATTATAAAGCATTTAAAAGTTAATCTCCGGTTATTCTTGGACCTAATCGTAAAATGTAAAAAATTATTTACCTGCGATCATCGTCCGAGACGGCGGCAGAAATTTTCGAATAATTTATTTGTCGACGATCGGATTTTTTTAAGAAAAAAATAAACAAAAGAAAGGAGTAAAAAGAATAGGGATCGTCTGACAAGGGGTTCGGCACTTCGCCGAGCCAAAGCGGCAAACTGCAGTTCACCGGACAACACCCATATTTACAGGGGAGCTTCTGAATACACTATGAAAACTACTCTCTTGTCATGCCCTATACCCTATATTAGATCTAGAGGTGACAACCCACCGCATGCCGGGCATGCAAGGCGTCCCGAAATATAATATATAATGCAAGAAGGGGTAATAATTATATTTCGTCCAATTTAAATGGTTCTTAATACAAACCATAATCATATGTTTTAGGCTACATGCCAAAATACATAATTCAATGGGGTTAAAACAAAGTACTGGATCTAAGTCACTCTGATAGCTGCTCCAACTACCCCATATCCCCATCTTTAGTTCTGTGGCTCTGAAAAACATTGTAAGATTTAAATGAGCTCACGCTCAATAAGTAAGCGAACTATAATGTAATATAATCACTTCATGCTTTAACTAAATTTTTTCCATAATAAACATCTGCCAAGCTTCCATATTTCAGATACATTTACCATGTTATCAAAACATGCATCATATGCTCAAAATAAATTTTGGAAGCAATTACCATATATAGTATATCAAGAATATACTATTTCAGGATAAAACCACTGTACCACTGTAAATAGCATGTAAAAAAAAAATACATTTTTATACCAATGTCCTATGGCCACACACTATGTACACAGAACACCCTCCTCGGGTGTAACACCCCTCTCGGGTGTATCCTCCCTAAATATCCCCTAGGAGTCAGGGTCCTGGAACCAGTGTCATGCACTCACATCCTGCCATATCCGGCTACAACACACCCCAAAGTGTGTTCTCCATATACCCCCCTATGGAGATGGGTCCCGATGCCATGTGGCATTTAATATTGCCATATCCTGTCACAGCACGCCTCCTGGGTGTGTGCGCTTCATATACTATCCCCTATGGAGATGGGTCCCGATGCCAAGTGAGTCATGCAATATATCACATCATACTATATCATAGCGGACCATAGTAGGACATATCATTATATACATAAAGTAACATTTGCTAAATAGCATGTATCGTTGCAAAAATGCAATCCATATACTTTTCATAAAACATGTCACATACACATGTATATTTATAAAACCTTTAACAATTTCAAAGTCATGCCAATTGATCAATTGTCCATATAGATACCCAATTATTTACAAAATATAATAAATAATAAACTAATCATAGTAAAGGCTCATTTGCAAATATTAATACCAATCCATTTTCTTATTTTTCAAATAATGCATATATAACAATATAACATTTAAATACATAATTTTCATATTTAATAATTTATGAAAATTATGATAAATGACTTACTTACCTCCTGGCGCTAATCCAAAGATGTAATTCGGCTATTTAAGCACCTGGATACCTACAGCATCAATTTTTCAATTTTTTAGTCCCCAAAAGTAGCATATCAAAATAGCTTTTAGCTCTACCCAGTTTTAATCCCGGGGCCAACTTGGGGCTTAAATATCTCCCACTACATAAGCCCAAATGGGAAAATAAAAATACCCCCAAAAACTAGAATCAACACTGATCTGGGGTATATTTTTATTTTTTCATTTTTGGCCCAATACAGGGTTTAAATTGTGGCCCAAAATGGCTCGCGAAATGGCCCAATAGGGCCCAAAAGGGGGGAACGGCCCAGCCGGCCCGCTGAGCCGTTTCCTCCCCGCCTCCCCTGTTTCGATCGAAACAGGGGAAGGATTGTGCCAGCGGCCAGGGCCACTGCCGGCCACTTCCCGGAGGGGCCCGGCCGCCGTCGACCGGCCCAGAGCCGACTGCCACCGCGGCCCTGCTAATCCCCCTCTCTTTCTTCCTCTATTCTCTCTCTTTCTCCCGTTGCCCGCCGCGGCCTTTACCCATGCCGGTGGCACGACCGGCCATCACGGCCGTCCGAACCTCCACTGGACGCTGCCCCGACGCCGGTGGAGGCCGCCGACCGCAGCCCAGGCCCGGCGAGCCGGCGGGCACTCCACCGGGCCCGAACCAAGCCTCGGAGCGGCTTGGTTCCGCGATGAAGGGAGGGCTGCCCGGCGGCCCTCCGCTGCCCCACTCCGGCCGCCTCGAGCGGCCGGAGCCTCCTCCTCCTCCCTCCTCTGGCTGCATCGAGCGGCCGGGCATGAGAACGGGAGGAATCCCTCCCGATTCCTTCTCTCTGTCACTCACCTCTCTCTGCCGAAACAGTGGACGAAGGGGGAACATTACCTGAGCTCATTGATGGTGGTGGGTGGAGGGGAAGGCTCCCTCCTCCCTCCCCATTTATAGTAGCGCGGGGAGGGCCTCCTCAGCGCTTGTGAGAAGAGGGGCGCCGCCCTCTTTGACCGGCGGAGCTGGGGAGCCGCCCGTGTGCGATACGGCTGTGGCGCCTCCCCCTCCTCCGGTCCATGAAGACGGATCCTCACATGGTGAGGATCCATGGCTCACATCTCTACACCCACACTTAAAAAAAATAAAATACTTAATTTACCCCATTGAGTAATTACCATTATACCCTCAGAGATTCTCTTCACACCTCAGCCTCTACAACACGCCCCCCCCCCCCCCCCCCAAAAATAAATAAAATAAAAAATAAAAAAAACCACCTTACCACTCTATTCGACCTATCAGGACCGAACAAAGCATAATTATTCAACCTTACTGGTCGAACATAGGTTGTTTGTTCGGGTACAACAGCTTTGCGATGGGTAACGACTCCACGTCGCCTCTCAGCATGGCCGTTTATGGCCTCTACCAGTGCCGCAACGGCTTGAGTGTCAGTGATTGCTCGGCATGCGTGAAGAGCGTCATGGGCTAGCTCAACCTGGTATGCTCGGATTCCTACTCCGCTGCGCTGCAACTCGACGGCTGCTTCATGCAGTATGGCAATGACAACTTTCTCAGGTAGGCTGACATGAGCCTGATGCACCGAAAGTGCAGCTCGAGTGCAAGCAATGAGGAGCAATTCTTTTGGCGAAGGAACAACATTCTTGCCGACCTCCAGAATGTTTGGCCCAAAAATGGCTGCATGCATGCCATCGCTACTGCCATTTGCCGCCAGTCGCCGAAGGGGAAGGGAAGAGGAGGAGGGTGTCGGGTGGGGTGTAAGGGGAAGAGTGGTGTTAAGAGAAAAAATTAGGATGAGGGAGGGTTTTAAGGGTAGTTTAGGTTTTCTTTTAAATTTAGGGGACGTAGAGAGAAATTTTAGGGGTGTTGAAAGTAATCCAAAATTTTATAAACTTTTGAGGGTGGGGAGAGTAATTTTTGGGGTGTATTTAGAATTTCCCTATTTATAGGGCTATCCCCTGTTGCCCGTAGCTAGAGGTGCAACTTGGACCCATAAAACTTAGGTTTTCCTCAACCCTAACCCTAACCCTATTTGTAAAACCTCAACCCTAACCCTAACCCTAACCCTATTTGTAAAACCTCAACCCTAACCTTATTTTTAAAATCGGGTTTGGATTGAGTTTCGGATTGAAATTCAGGTTGATAAAAAAATAAATAAGACAATCTGAAACAAAAACTCTTAAGGTGGGGTGCAGCTCATTTTTTTTTAAACTTTAATTGCAGAACACTTGGTAGAGTCATGGACTTTCCTCCCCCTTCCCTCTTATGTTTACATCTTTTTTTTTTTTTTTGAATTAATAACCTCTCCCTGTACTCTACGAAAGAAAAAGAAGAGGAATGTAATAATTTTAATTTTTTTTTGCCAAGTTTATTTCAATTGAAGGAAAGAGGGAAAAATGAAGTATTTGAATGCAGAAGCTTATGGACTGGCAGGTTTTTCATTTCTCATTATCGTTCTACACTACTCCATACTCTTGGTTCCTTAAGGTCAGGATCCTTTGCTTGGCATCACTACCCCTTGTTCAAGGATGAATGATGAAAAAAAATTTCTGATTCTATAACGAAGCCTGCATTCAAATACCACATGGATACGCAAGCTAGTTCATTTCGAAAGGAACCATATAAATTCAAATTTATCTCCATCAAGTCAACTAAAATTAATGCTACACCAAGTACCTATCAAATCCGAACGCATCCTTTTTTAGTCTTCATGTTTTCGGTCGGCTGGTCTTGTAGTTGTAAGTTCATAAGGAAAAGCCAGGGCAGTGGATGCTCTATTAATACTTGTGGTCTTCCCAGATCAGGTAGCCAGATCACTTGTTTCTTGCTGAGGTACGTGCTCTCCCCTTCCTTACTTCTCTCTCTCCATTTTCTCTCCGCATCTTCCCATTTGCTTCTCTCTGAGTCTTCTCCTTTTCTCTTAAACCCCGTCTCCCTCTTGTGGTCGGACTGCCACCGTGCCTCCCACCCCTGCTCTTGCTCGTATCCTCCACCCAAGCCTCATAGTTGAACCCCTTCCTTATATATATATATCCCCTCTCCCAGACCTGCCGGCCCTGCTCGCAGCTAAGCGGGAGGGCCACGACCCCCACCCCAGGCGACGTCTGCTCTGCCATCCTTTAAGAAAAATAGTTTCTTAATAGAGCAGTGGATGCTCTATTAATAAAGTATAGCAGGTGATGATAGGAAAGATCTGGCAGCTCCCCTAGGTCTGACGAAGTCATGAAGGCGAGCGACGGAAATGAATGGGAGGCTGGGAGGTGGGAGCTAGGGTTGAGACTTGAGGGGGAGCGAGCGACGGAGCGAGCAGAGCGGAGGAATTGAGGAAATAAGGCAAGTGGGTTTGGGTTATCCTGGGTTTGGGTTGCAGTCAACCCGAACCCAGATATTTCGGGTTCCGGTTGGACAAAGATGGGTTTGAGTACCGCTCCAATTCGAGTTCGGCAGGTCGGGCTTGAGTTGAACTCGGCCCAAATTGCACCCATACTCGTAGCCTGAGAGTAACACGGAACACCCTCCCCCCTCCCCAGCCCGCGATTCCACCACCATCCCGCCTCTCTCCATCCTTGTCTCGGCTACCACGAACCGGCGAGCATGGCCAACGATGGGACTTACAGCTGCAATGTGTGCCCAGAGGTAGGCCTTCTATCGGTCGCTTCGCAGTAAACAAAGTGGACGGACGTCAATGGCAGTTCTCCTCATCTTTCTGCATCTCTGCGGAGACCGCCCCAGATGACGAGGAGAAACTTTTTCTCCATAAATCTTATCACCATGAACGAAGAAGATAAGTAAAGCAAGTAGGTTACCCTTCTCCAATCCAAGTTCTTTATATTTTATATTATTTAAAATATTTTTAATATTTGAAAAATAATTTTATATAATGTTAAAATATTTTAAGATGATATGTATATATTTTTTATTTATTAATATTTTGTGATTCAATATTTTTTTAAAAAAGTAGCTCATGAACATAATTTAAGGTTAAATTATGATTTAATGTAGCTTTTATTAATTAGCTCATTAACTTTATACATTGATTAAAAATAAATAATGGAAATTAAAAAAAAATTAAGATTGAATTTGTAATAAAATAGTAATTTTTATGAAATTAAAGAAGATAATTAAAAATAAGGTAGATAGGAATAGGGTCAGATGATGATCTTTATAAGAGAGTGAAAATGGAATTCCTATGAGATAGACTAAAAGAGAAAGGGGATGAGGATATCGGACGGCTGGAGAAAGGAGATGAGGATATCGAACGGCTGGCTTCTTGGCGTTACCTGGAAACGGAACGGCTGAACAATGGGAGCTCGAGCGCAGAAATGGCACGGATGAGCAGTAAACGAGATGCAGAAAGTATTGAGATTTTGTTTAAATAAACTAAGGTGTTGTGGATATGTTTAGGAAATAATAGAGTCCGTGGCAAATCTCGCTTTAGAAGCCGAGCGACGTGATGCTTTGTTTCAAAAAAATGAAACTTTATCCTTTTGAAGCGACGTGATGCTTCATTTCAAAAAAATGAAACTTTATCCTTCTAAAGCGATGTGATGCTTCATTTCAAAAAAGAAACTTTATCCATTTTCTTTAAATCTCTGCAACGGATATTTTACGAAACGATGCAGCTCTCCGGGAATCAATGCTTCACAGGCTCAAACACCGCGGCACTCAATTTCTATAAATTCACATACAAATCAAATCAAAAAAAAAATAATATGTTCTTGTCTACAATCGAGTTTTCATTAGTGCTTTGGTACAAACTCGATAAAAGGCTTGTCTTATCCTGCAGCGTATTTGCTATTCACCCACAGAGCATTCAAGAGGGTGCAAATAACGCTTAAGGAAAGTGTTCCGTGGGTGATTCAAGCCTATCCTTATCTTCTTCTATCTCGGTTCTTATCTTCTTATCTATACTTTCATTTTTCAAATTTTTCTAACAATCTTAAGCGTTATTTCAATGGAGACCGAGACTTCTATCGCCACTATCAAGTTGATGAACCAAGATCTTGTCAGACTTGATCGATTTGATGGCACTAATTTTACCCGTTGGCAAGATAAGTTAAAGTTTCTTCTCACTGCATTAAAGATCTTCTACATCCTCGATCCGGACTTGGTGCCTATACCAGAGCCAACTGAAAATGACTCTGACGAAGTCAAGGCAGAGTGCAAGAAGCGAAGGGAGGACGAATTCATATGCCGCGGGCACATCCTCAATGCTCTATCCGATCAATTGTATGATCTATTTACTAACACACAATCGGCAAAAGAGATATGGAACGCATTGGAATACAAGTACAAGGCCGAGGAGGAAGGTACGAAGAAATTTCTCGTCTCTAAATATTTTGATTTTAAGATGTGTGATGAGAAGTCAATTCTTGCACAAGTGCAATTGCAAGTGATTGTCAACAAACTCAAAGCAGTGAAAATCGATGTTCCCGAGACTTTTCAAGTTGGTTCGATAATCACAAATTACCGCCATCTTGGAAGGGCTATAGGAAAAAACTTCTCCACAACACCGAGGATTTTCCTTGGAGCAAATTCAGAAACATCTTCGAATCGAGGAGAAATCAAGGATGAGGGAGAAGTTGGAGAATGTCAACGTTGAAACTGGGTTTTCAAAGGCCAATGTTGTGAGCAAGCCTAAGAAGGATAAAAAGGATGGTAAAGCAAACTATCTTGGTCCCAAAAAGAATCAAGAGAAGTTCAAGAAAAAGAAGCCCAAGGGAAGCTGTTATGTGTGTGGCAAACCCGGGCATTTTGCTCGTGACTGTAGACACCGCAAGGGCCAAATTAAGGAAGCAAATGCCACCAATGTTGACGATGATGAAATCATCGCCGCCGTGAGTGAAGTCATGGCGATCCATGGCAAGGTCCCCGGATGGTGGTACGACACTTGCGCCACTGTCCACGTTTCCTATGATAAGTCTATGTTCAAGACTTATGTGGATGTCACCGATGGACAAGAGATACAGATGGGCAATGAAGGCCGGTCCAAGGTGTATAGCAAAGGAAACGTAGAACTCAAATTCACTTATGGCAAAAAAAATTACTTTGTCAAATGTGTTGCATGTGCCGGATATGAATAGAAACCTTGTTAGTGGGGATCTTTTGGGCAAACCAGGAATAAAATCTATTTTTGAGTCGGGCAAACTTATCTTGACCTGTAATGGTATATTTGTTGGCAAGGGCTATTCTAGTGATGGAATGGTCAGATTATGTATCATTGACCATTCTATTAATAAAGATGTTGCTTCCGCTTATATGCTTGACTCAATTACATTATGGCATGGTAGACTAGCACATATTGGAATTAGTACCATAAAAAGGCTTGTTAAATATAGTTTGATTTCTTGCAAAATTGATGAGTTCAATAAATGTGATATATGCATTAAATCAAAGATGACTAAGAAACCTTTTCATAGCGTTGAGAGAAATTCCAACTTATTAGAACTTGTGCATTATGATATATGTGAATTTAATGGCATGTTAACTAGAGGTGGGAATAGGTATTTCATTACCTTTATTGATGATTGCTCTAGATTCACATATGTTATTTATTAAAGCATAAAGATGATGCTTTCCATGCTTTTAGAATATATAAAGCGGAGGTAGAAAATCAGTTAGGTAGAAATATTAAAATCCTTAGAAGTGATAGGGGTGGAGAATATTTTTCTAATAATTTTAATGCATTTTGTGAAGAAAATGGCATTATACACCAAAGTTCCGCACCACGTACACCACAACAAAATGGTTTGGCTAATCGTAAGAATAGAACATTACAAGAGATGATCAATGCTATGTTAATGCATTCCGAATTGCCATTTAATTTATGGGGTAAAGCTTTATTTGCTGCTTGTCATATTTTAAATAGAATTCCTTTAAAGAAAACTCAAATCTCTCCATATGAGATATGGAAAGGAAGAAAACCCAATATTGGGTATTTCAAAGTGTGGGGGTGTCTTGCCTACTACAAGAACCTAGACCCTAAAAGAACCAAATTGGGCCCCAGAGGGATAAGAAGTGTATTTGTTGGTTATGCCACAAATAGCAAAGCTTATAGACTCTTGGATCTAGAGTCTAACGTGATAGTGGAATCTAGAAATGTGGAGTTTCTTGAGAATTTAAAGAGTAATAATTCTCAAACTCCTACAAATTTAAAGAGTAATAATTCTCATAAGGAGAGATCTTTAAAGGTTGTTGAAGAACAACCGGAGCTTCGAAAAAGTAAGAGAATCCGTAAGGCTAAGGATTTAGGACACGATGAAATAGACTCTCAACTTATTTCCCTTTATTTAGTTGAAGAAAGTAGAGAGAATTTTATCCGTAGGGTACCTATTTTCTTCAAGTGGAAGATGATCCTAAAACCTTTAAGGAAGCTATGGCTTCAAGGGATTCAGCCTTTTGGAAGGAAGCTATTCAAGATGAAATGGATTCCATTATAGCTAACCACACTTGGGAGCTTATAAATTTATCCAAAGGGTCTAAGCCTATTGGTTGTAAATGGGTGTTTAAGAAGAAGTATCATAATGATGGTACTTTAAACGCCTACAAAGCTAGACCAGTAGCTAAAGGTTTTCGACAAAAAGAAGGAATCGACTATTTTGATACATATGCACCTGTAGCTAGAATAACAATAATTAGAATATTGTTTGCATTGGCTTCATTGCACAACCTTTATGTTCATCAAATGGATGTCAAAATAACATTCCTAAATGGTGATCTCGATGAGGAGGTCTATATGGAACAACTAGAGGGTTTTATCCTACCGGGTAATGAACATAAAGTGTGCAAGCTTGTTAAATCCTTGTACGGATTGAAACAAGCGACCAAACAATGGCATGAGAAGTTTGACTCTGTCATACTCACAAATGGATTTGTTCACAACATTTCTGACAAGTGTTTATATACTAAAGTGCATGGTGACTTTGTGGTATATGTATGCCTTTATGTTGATGATATGTTGATCATTAGCAATGAAATGAAAGGCATACAAGAAACGAAGAGGTTTCTATCATCTACTTTCAAGATGAAGATCTTGGACAAGTTGATACTATTTTAAGCATCAAAGTGAAACAAAATAGTGGGGGTTTTGAACTTAGTCAATCACATTATGTTGAGAAAGTGTTACACAAGTTCAAACATTTGAAGTTCAAAGAAGTGAATACCCCGTTCGATCCAAGTCTAAAGCTTGAAAAGAATAGTGGATGAGCCGTGGCTCAACTTGAGTATGCAAGTGATATTGGTTGTCTAATGTATTTGATGCAATGCACTAGACCCGATATAGCATTTGCAGTTAGTAAGCTGAGTAGGTTTACTAGCAACCCGAGTGTAGAGCATTGGAAGGCTATTGGTAGAGTCTTTGGTTATCTTTTGAAAACCAAAAGACTAGGTCTACAATACTCTAAATTTTCTTCTGTATTGGAAGGATATACCGATGCAAGTTGGATATCAAGGGTGGGAGATAATAAATCTACCACTGGTTGGGTGTTTACACTAGTGGGTGGTGCAATATCTTAGAAATACAAGAAACAAACTTGCATTACACACTCAACAATGGAGTCAGAGTTTGTAGCTCTAGCTTCAGCAGGACATGAGGCTGAGTGGTTAAGGGATCTTCTATTGGAAATCCCATTGGCTTGTGAGAATATTTCAACCGTATCGATACATTGTGATAGCCAAGCCACTTTAGCCAGAGCGTACAGCGAAGTGTACAATGGGAAGTCTAGACACATTAGTCTAAGACATGAGTATGTGAAGAAATTAATCAAGGATGGAATAATTTCTCTCACTTTTATGCGATCAAGCTATAATCTAGCTGATCCACTTACTAAACCTCTTACAAGAGATTTAGTGAAGACAACTTCCAGAGGGATGGGTCTAAAACTCCTTGAGTAAAGTCCACCAATGATGGCAACCCAACCTAATACTAGGAAATGACTAGTCTTAGGTTCAATGGGTAACAACAAGTCATTGATAAGTGGATTGTAGCTGTACTTAATGTATAGTGCTGACTATTACAAGATGAAGGGTTGAGCTTTTTAAACTTTTAATGAAGTTCAGTCATGTGGACAAGTATCTATTGTAACAGAGATACTGAAAGAACTTCACCTATGTGAACCTTGAGATGGTGTCGTCTCAAGTAAGAGTTGGAGTTTCTCTCATGAAAAGGTTCATTAAACAGGATAAGCACATGGCCATAAATCATGCTAAGCGTGTGATGTAGACAAGAAACATTAAGGAGTGTGTGTGAAGTATCACCGGTTTTGACACAAGGAATAACTGGTTCAAAGCGTTTATGCTACCTAGAATTTCGTTAAAACTTTGTGGTATTTTCACTAAGGTTAGGTTCAAATCGAAAGATACCTAGCTGTATTAATGCTCCTTGTCCTTATTTTTATATGTGAACTTAGTTTATTTTAAACAAGTGGGGGATTATTGAGATTTTGTTTAAATAAACTAAGGTGTTGTGGATATGTTTAGGGAATAATAGAGTCCGCAGCAAATCTCGCTTCAGAAGCCGAAGCGACGTGATGCTTCGTTTTAAAAAAATAAAACTTTATTCTTCTGAAGCGACGTGATGCTTCGTTTCAAAAAAAATGAAACTTTATCCTTCTGAAGCGACGTGATGCTTCACTTCAAAAAAGGAACTTTATCCGTTTTCTTTAAATCTCTGCAACAGATATATTACGAAACGATGCAGCTCTTTGGGAATCAATGCTTCACAGGCTCAAGCACCGCGGCACTCAATTTCTATAAATCCACATACAAATCAAATCAAAAAAAAATCTATTCTTGTCTACAATTGAGTTTTCATTAGTGCTTTGGTGCAAACTCGATAAAAGGCTTGTCTTATCCTGCAGCGTATTTGCTATTCACCCACAGAGCATTCGAGAAGGTGCAAATAACGCTTAAGGAAAGCGTTCCGTGTGTGATTCAAGCCTATCCTTATCTTCTTCTATCTTGGTTCTTATCTTCTTATCTAGACTTTCATTTTTCAAATTTTTCCAATAGAAGGAGTAAGAGAAAGTGCAAGCTTTAGGTTCAAGGATGAAAAAATGTCCCTACTCATAGAGCAGTAACAGCATTATGCTACCATCCTGATGCATGCAACAAACTCTTACATGCTTCAAGAAGGAAGCAATTATTGTTAATAATGTCATGGTCACGCATTTAATTTGGACGGATGGTCTCTTCTACATTGCATTGCAAGTAAATTAAGTTATTTGATCACAACCACCTTCAAGATTTGTAAAGTTAAAAAAAAACTTAAATAATTTTGGCTAAAATATACTTTCATGTGCTAATTTTTTATTTAAAATTTATTTAATTCTTAAATTTTTAATTATTATAATTTAATTTATAATATTGCATTTTGGATGCTCGCTAATATTAGATCAATTAAAACTATTGAAATAGCTAATGTGCAAAGAACTTATTGATAAAATGATATATTAATTATTTTTTAATTTATTTAATTAAACTTTAGAAATATAGTATTTTTAAAATATTAAAGACTAAATTGGTATAATTAAAAATTTGAGAAGCACAATCAAAATTGATTGAAAGTTTGGGGACCAAAAGTCTATTTCCATCTATAATTTTTTGGTAAACCAGCCAAGCCCTAATATCCTAAGCTTGCAGAACCGTATTTAAGGCTTGGTTCGGTAAAATAAGAAACTAGTTCAAGACGATCCAAACATGAACACAATCTAAGTAACATGAGTATAATTATTCTAAGTGATGCAAGGTAAAAAAGTATTTGCATAAGACGATTGATGTGGGAAAACGAGTAGTTCCCGCATTGGGATTGCGGTTGACCCTCGGTAACCGAAGGATGCTCCCTTGACTCAGCATCTCCATCCGAGCCTTGGTTGACTAAGCTTCACCATTTGAGCCTCAGCCAACCAACATTTAGCTTCGTTGAGTCTCGCTCTCGAGCTAGAGCGACCGAATCTCAACAGTCAGGAGCTACTCGGCCAACCCTTCTCTTCGGCCGACCCTCCTCTTTGGCCAATCCTTAGCCCACGCCAAATATCTTAGCTATCATATCACTGAATTAAGAAGATCTCGGAACTTCTTCCCAAAGCGATCCTCTATAAGCGAAAATAGAAGCCTGATATGGCTTCCCTTCTTTATGATTTCCACGATCACGAATCTTCTTGATAAGGTACATGCCAATTCAGTCTTATCACCTCCTAACTTCCACAACAACCATCCAAAAATCAGGTAACAACTTGCTAGATTCTCTCTCTTCAAATATTAGGCTCCAAGAGCCCTAAAGGGGAGAGGACAATCACTCTGCAAGAACTCAACCCCCTTGCTCTTCTCTTCAGAAAACCTTCTTCTTATATCTATGAATTATCCACTGACTTGGGTGTCGAAGTATCCTTCGTTGGGAATACCCACCTTCTTTCCTGTGACAGGATGCTGTTTTACAGTACACTGTAATTATAAAATTACGACACCCATTCAAAACATATTAAGGCAAAGCTTTATGATATCTTGGCAAAAAAAAATTACGACATCCTAATTGTAAAATTATGACACCATAGTTATAAAATTACGATACTTATTTAGAAAGCCAAAAAAAATTATGACACCTAGTTGTAAAATTATGACACCGTGGTTATAAAATTATGACACCCAACACCCGTTCAAATTAAAATGTTAAGGCAAAGCTTTACGACATCTCGGCCGAAAAAAATTATGACACTTTAGTTGTAAAATTACGACATCGTAATTATAAAATTAAGATATCCATTTAGAAAGCAAAAAAAAAAGTTACAACACTCCAGTTGTAAAATTACGATACTATAGTTATAAAATTATGACACCCACTCAGAAAACGTTAAGGCCTTTACGACATTTCGATTGAAAAAAATATAATATTCTAGTTATAAAATTACGACACCCTAGTTAAAAACTTCCAACCTACGAGACCTATTCAGAAAACATGGATTGCACTACTCCTGATCTGCACACAAATTTTTTTTAAAAAAGCTGAATAGATATTAATGCATATAAATGTCAACTTGGTCCTGAATAGAGCAGAGTGGAGGAAGCAGATTCATGTAGCTAACCCTATGTAGTTGGGAAAGGCTTAGATGAGTTGAGTTGAGTTGAGTTGAGTTGAGTTGAGTTGTAGATATTAATGCATGTCATTCTACATCAAGCTACGTAGAATGCACATTGATCAATAAAGAAAAGCGGGTCACTTAGAATTTGCTGCTTTCCTTTACGTGAAGCCTGGACGGTTTCATATCGAAGACATGGTTAGGTCGTGGGTCAAGATAAGCCGGGGCCATCCTTGACACGCCCACCAGCAAAGATGTCAACAACGTTTATGGAGGCACCCTGAACCTCACCAAGGTCAGCCCAATGTGTTAGCGTTGGCCTGCCCATATCAGAACCGTGTAGCGTAAGAACTTCATATGAATGTCATCTTCTCTATTTGAACAGCAAGTAAGAATTTTATCTTTCAAGAAGGATCGAGTCGTCTAACCTAATGAATGATAAATGATGCATGAGCAAAGTTTTAAAAATTGGATCGGCTAACAAACTAACTTGACAATTGGGCCGTAGATCAATCAATTCGATCGGATAAACCGATTTGATCAAACCGAATGATATCATAATTAATTTTTAATTTAATAATATAAAAATAATAAATATAAATATCAATCTAAATAAAAAATCTAAAATCTAAAAAAATTCTATTCTAATTTTATTTATCAAAACTAAAAGTCTAAAAATCAGGGTTGGACTGATTCTTCGTAACCCGATTGATTCAATGAATTTTTTTATTTTAATCGGGTCATATAAAAGTACAATTTAATAATAAAATTGGACTGAACTGATGATCAATTTTTGGTGGAACCAATTTCACTGACCAATCCAATCTGATTTTCAAAACCATGTGCATGAGAACCTTATCCGCCAAAAGAAAAGAGGACTTCTTTTCTTTACTTAGAAAACCAAAGTAGAGATGGTTTCCTAATTTAGAAGGTGACTTAGTTCTTAGTACAGATGCATGCCAGTAAACCCATGCCTTCTAGCTAATGAATCAGCAAACCCTGCCAAGCCCAAGCATTGTCGGATTCCTCCCCCGTAGTAGGGGACTGATTTCAGAATGAATAGTATTGGGCACTGGGCCATGCCTAGCATGGCATGGCCCAGGCCCGCCAGGCCGCACCCTTAGTCGGACCAAGCCTGGCACATCTTCTAATAGCTATATAGTAGGTTCTAGTCATTGAAAATGGCTAGAAATGAATATAAACGGTCATATGGGGGGTTTTGACTATTTTACCCATTCCAATAGTCATATAACAACTATATTGAAGGATATTTAAGAAAAAAAAATTGGGACTTCTATAATAGCCCATTCCTTCCTCATTCTCACCTCACCAAACCAACTCTCCTCTCCTATACTACTACTATTTCTATCTTCTAACAAGTGCTCTAGCAATTTAATTTTTAGTTTGCAAGTGTTCTGGCAAGTGGCAAGTGGATCTAGAATACCTGCTCAAAGCTCTGCTTCTTCTTCTAGATCTCGTTCGTCATCTATATTTTCACAAAGAAGACACACACATACTTCATCTTCTTCATCTCACTTTTTTTTCATCTTTAAGTAATGAATTAGAATTTTATTTATGAAACGATCTTCATTCTGCATATGATGAAGATCAAATAGAAAATCTAGATGTATTAGATTGGTGGAAGAGTGTTAAAAATTAATATCATGTTATGTCTGCCATTGCACATGATTTTTTAGCTATGTCGATGTCCACTGTAGCATCAGAATCTGCTTTCAATGTAGGTCGACGTGTTCTGAATAAAAAAAGTAGAATGATTAGCGAGACGATTGAAATGCTTCTCTACTTCAAAGATTGGTTGGATGCTGAGGCGAGGCTTCAAGATAAAGATGGACATGACTTAACTAGCGAAGAGACAAATACTACTGATGACTGAATCATCTCTATTTTTATAATTATATTATTTTTTAATTGTTAAAGTGAATCATCTCTATTTTTTTCTTTCTTATTGCATCCTGGAGGTCAAGTCTAGTTCCTCTCCCTTCATGTACCATTTTGATCTTAAATTAATAAACTGGTAGAGGTCTATGCCAACCCCTCACTATTAAGATGGCTTCATATTAATAAATTTCTTTGTTTTCAATAATTTTTTAATTTATTAAAAAATTTTTTTTATCAAGCTCTTATGGGCTGTGTTGGTGGCCCAGGTCCATGTGGGTCGTGCTGTGCTGGCACGATTGGGCATAGGCCCGTCACAGGCCGACGGGTCAAATTTTTCGAGCCCGACATGGTACGGTTTAATGGGTCATACTGGTACGGTAGCATTACCAGGCCATGTTAGGCATGACCCGTTTCGTGCTGGCTCATGGGCGATATGGCCAGGCGCCCACCTCTAAGAATGAAAGCCAAGTTGAAAGCAAATACTCTTACAACAACCAGAGTAATACCATTCATTACAATTCCGAGAAGTTTCAGCAACAGAATCACGTTAAAACATAACTGTAACCAACAAAGCAACCGTGTGAGGGGGGGACACACTTGGACATGAGAGACTAGGCTTAGCGTCGCACAAGGAAAAACATTACAAGCAATACAAAACCATTTCAAACGCAGGTCCAGAAGAAAACGGCTCCTAGATACAGGCAGAATCTTATTCATCATACAATTTAACGATGTTTAAGCAACAGATCAAAAATCATGACAAAACGTAGGCGTAACAATCAAGCACCGTCCCTGTAATCAACAAAAATTGTGCTCAAGTATCTTTAGCTAAAAATAATCTCCAAAAACTACCAATCAAAATTGTGTATTTGCAGCACTTCTCTATCATGTGTTGCAATAAAAAAAATAATTATAATAACAATCACACCGGTTGCTGCGCCTGGTGCAGCATGGCATTTAATTGAGACGGCGCGCTTTCCAATCCCTCTAGAAAACTTATCTTTATGAAGCAACATATTATGCCTCAGCTGATAACTTTCGAGACAACTCCAGCGCCGACCGTTCTCCCTCCTTCCCGTAATGCAAATCTTTGCCCTGTCAAATATATGAAGGTATTGATAATTAAAAAGAAGCGCTTAATTTTTAAATCTAGGTGATAGTGTATACACCAAAACCTTACCTGCTTCAAGAGGAACTGGTGATATCAATTCAAAAACCGCTGTCACATTGTCCCCGGGCATTACCATCTTCACATTTTCAGGTAATTCGACTTTCCCAGTAACGTCAGCCGTCCTCATGTAGAATTGAGGTCTGTAATTTGAGAAGAAAGCAGTATGGCGACCACCTTCATCCTTTGTAAGCACATAAATCTCTGCCTCAAACTTCTTGTACGTCTTCAGAGTACTAGGTTTACAAACTACCTATAATGGTGACAATAACCACAAACAGTTATATGAAAAAATTGAAAAGGACAAATTCAGATCAGAGCCAGAATTCAAACATGAGTTGGTAGAAGTATGGGAAATAAAAACAAATTAGAAATAGGAAGAGTCCAAATTTTAATACCATGAGTGAATAACAAAAAAATAAACACATACTCAAGTAGTGTTCTGCATACGAAGATAATTGTATGGCCCACCAGGAAGGCTTTTAAAAAAAGAAAAGATTGGTAGTGGTCCAATTAGAATTAGTGCTTATATGTGGTGCATTTTTGTTATAGAGAAACTGACCTGCCCACGCTGTACATCTCCACGCTTCAGGCCGCGTAAAAGAAGGCCCACGTTATCACCAGCCTACAGAATGCACACTTTTAAACAAGGGATATCAAAGTATCTCAAGCAGAGAATGCATTAGATGTCTCTACAAACAAGTTATACCTGCCCATGGTCCAAGATCTTCTTGAACATCTCTACACCAGTTACTGTGGTCTTTGTAGGACCACCCTGTCAGAAAAGAAGAGACACATGAGAAAACTATCAAAATCACTACCATTACATCCTATCTGAATTGGATTAAAATTCTAAGATTTTACCTTCATTTCTTCATTTTAACGGTTTTTTTTTTTTTTTGTTTCATTTTATATCAACACCATGAAAAAGGCCCACTACAATTTAAGTGAAAATTTTGACAAACTTCACTGCAGACAAGTCCAGTGTGTGTGATACATAAATGTCTACCACGTGTGCATATAAGCAGAGAAATCATACAAGCATAAGCATGTGAGTCACGTGAGCTTGCATAACACCATGCAGAAACCAACTTGCAGGGCAATATTAACAGAGCAGCATCATTCCACTCTTACAATGTGCATGATATGCGGCTAGAGCAAGTCACTTGCTACTAATTTTATTCTTGTTACGTGGAAACTGAAATCTAGCACACTAAAGCATTTACACCAGCACATCGCTCATAAATTCCTGCACATGCCCCACACACATGCACGTAGGCAGAAAAGACTTGTTTAAATCCAGAAGAGAAAAGGACACAAGGTGTACTCCTAAATTCCAAGATTAAGCATAGAGTTTTGAGTGCATTTAATAGAGTTATATGTGTATTTAAATGGAGTCCAATGTGCATCTTATGCAGTAGCTGAATATGACCAAGAGGAACAAGAATGGTGCTCCAATATCAAAGCAAACCAAAACTTGCAACTTACTTGCATTAAGCCTAATATCTCAACATCTTCTCCAACTTTAATAGTTCCTTGTTCAACACGTCCGGTTACCACAGTTCCACGTCCCTGCAGTACAAAAGTCATCCAAATTATTAAAGTAAAATCGTGACATTATCCAAAAACAGAAGTTACCAAAGTTCAGCCTTATTTCTTTACAGTATGTTTTGAAAGAATAAAAATCAGAATTATCATTAGCTTTTGGGTTCACAATGCTCCTAAACAAACTACTGCAGGATACAAGAAGAAACAATATTTGATCAAAATACCATCAAAGCAATGCCAGCATATAAGATGTTCTAACTCCCTTAATTTATTTATTGGCCATATAATGTTTTAACCATTGTGAAAAATTCTCTATATTTCAAGAATGATCACCGGCAACAATTCTCAAAAAATAAATCCTGGATGTTAAGTTTTGAATCTGGATAAGCAAATTCCAAACTTCTGAATTCAGACTTAAAGATTTTTAAATAAATACAACACTGTTGGCTCAAATATTAACACAGGACAAGTACAGAAAATGCACAGCACAAATATCTTTACAGGTAAGTTGGAAATGATAGTCTCAAAGTAGTGTCATCACTAAAGTAGACAACAACAAAAACCCAATGAAAAAGGAGAAACTTCGAAGTTTCAAGAAGAAAGAAAAGAAACAAGTTTATGGTAGTGAAATAGCACAAAAGCAAGAACTTGACTAGAATCTTAACAGCATCACTTCATCTAGAACTATTAGCACCACATACTATTGCAATATAAACTCTTGGGACCCCATTGGATTGCATGTGAGGTAAAAAAAAAGCTTACCAAGATCTTTAGTTCATTTATAAAAAATAGTGAAAATACTAATTGATATGTGCACACCAAAAATCACTCTCTCTCTCTCTCTCTCTCTCTCTCTCTCTCTCTCTCTCTCTCTCATGTTTCATCAACCCTTACAAGAGAACACAAACATCTAAGCAGGCATCTACTGTGCCCTCTCTTTCTCAATGTTATCATTCATGATCTCATCATCCAAATGCATTAGTGAGGGAGAACAGCTAGTCACTTGCATTCCTCCTCATCTTTAGTGGGATCACAAGAATCATTAAGCCTTTTTATCTTATCTGCCAATTATGGGACAGCCCTTGCCCTTGAATCAGCTGAATGTGTTCCAGATTTGCAGAAGATATTACTGTGAAATTACGTTTTAGTATGAAGAAAATAGATAATCCACTCACTTCTATAGACATACTCCTATGACTTTGTCTACCTCAAAAATCTATCTGCAGAGAGAGAGAGAGAGAGAGAGAGAGAGCAGTCACAGTATTAGGGAGAAAATACTTCAGCTTTAAATCATCGTTCCGTTCAATACCATTCAATCCAGCATGAATGATTAATTAATTTTATTTTTACTCCATCACACCAACATGGTTCACCCAAGGAACAATCCTAAATTCATCCTCTCCCTTGACCAGTCAACAGTCCTTCATTCATTAACTTCCTTTCTCTACCATCATGTATGATTGTGATCATGAATCACTAACATGAGCATTATGCATGTAATATACAAATAACATTTAGGTCTAAAGTCAGCAGAGGGGCAGTTGCTTTCTCGCTGACCAACTACTAATTCAATAAAGAAAAATGGAACAAAATTGTAATCACCTGAATTGAGAAAACATCCTCAATTGGCATGAGGAAAGGCTTGTCAAGCTGCCTTACAGGTTCTGGTATATATTCATCAACTGCACCCATTAATTTTAGAATAGCCTTCCTTCCTATTTCTTCATTAGTGCCCTGTAAGGCAGACAAAGCAGAACCCCGGATGATTGGAATTTCATCACCAGGAAATTTGTAGAAGTTAAGCAGTTCTGTGAAATTATTTAAAAAAAAGTTAAAATATAGTAAATAAAATTCTTAATTGTTTAACAAATAAATCAAAACAAGACATTTGTGACAGCATACCACGCAGCTCCATCTCTACAAGTTCTAGTAACTCAGGATCATCAACAGCATCAACCTTATTTAGAAAGCATACGAGTGATGGTACACCAACCTGAGCGGTAGAAAAAGGTGGATAAGCTAATTTATGTGTGTGTGCGTGTGTTTGTGCATGTATAATAGATGATTTTGCAATGTCCATAAGGAATAGCTAAATGAGTGAAGAATTAGCTACCAACCTGACGAGCAAGTAAAATATGTTCTTTAGTTTGTGGCATTGGTCCATCTGGTGCTGATACAACAAGAATGCCGCCATCCATTTGAGCAGCTCCAGTAATCATGTTCTGAATTTTAACCATATTAATATTTCACCGAGCCACATTATCAATAATGAGATACATTCAAATACACACTTAGCTATATCCAGAGCACTCAAAAGACCAGCTGCCCCAGAAAACAACTTAAGCTATACCTTCAAAGCAAACATTTTATAATTGTAGCAATCATATTTGTAGGGTTTTATTACCTAGACTTGTCAGATATTCCCGTACATTAATTTCTCAGCATCATGTTATTATGAAGATAAGTTAATATGGTCAAAGAATAGTACCAAAGGGACTTTAGGGGCTTAAGAAACTTCCTCAGCATAGGGCAGAAGTCATCAATGATACCAGATCAGACAGATCTGGAACAAACATGGCCAGCCTTGTAAATGGAAAAAATATTGTGTTGAATCTGAACTACATGGGCCAATTTAAACTTTGCTTAACGACATGCATATGATGCATGCTACATGTTAAACCTACGTAGAAGCAAAAAAGCTAGTTTCTTATATTTCTATTTATGCCCTATAAGCACATAAAATAAATACAACAGAGAGCATAAAAATGCACTACTCAAAAGAAATTGACATTAGCAATTTGATTGAACAGAATAATGAAGGATTGATAAAAACATAATTCAACAAATCCTAACTCATCAACCAAGTGGCGAATAGGGACTAAAGGGGATGGTGTCCAAACCCAACCGGATGGATCCCAAGCTAAGCACCAAAGCATAGATCAGCCCAAACAGGCCTAACTCCCTATATATATCATATGCTCATTGTACATACTGAAATATGTTAGCAAACATCAAAAATTAACCTAGTTTTTGGCATACGACCTGTGAGAGTCTGAATTGGTATATGTGTTTATCCCACATTGATTGTATGCTCAACAGATCATGGGTACATATACAAGGCTACGGAATCCAAATAATATTTTCTTGACTAATCTTTTTTTAATGAGATCTTAGATTGTTACAAATGGTATCAGAACAGACTCATTTTCATGGCCTACATGGACTAGAGGACACTATAAATGGGCTCTTTAAGGCTGACTATGGGCCGATGATGATGTTTGTGATTGAATTTGATTGGACTTGGATCCTTAGCCTAGCAAGGATATGGACCACAGGGTTGAAAGGGAGGATGAGGGATATATGAGAGACCATGTTGGCATGTGTTTAGTTTTATATTGAGTATGTACTAGGTAGATCTTAGATATGTACATAAAGCAAAGAAATCCAAATAATATCTTCTTAGCTTAGGTCTTCGATTGTTGTAGGGCCAATTAGAAGGGTCAGGCAATGTGTAGGTGGATTAAAACATTAGGAAAAACCATGGTCTAAGTTAAGAAATCACCTTGAACAAGGTACAAAATGCTCTTTTTTTGCAATGATCCAAATTATAAAGGTTAAAAAATCTATATTGTTACTAGGGAAGGTTATGTTTGAAGAGATGGAGCTAGAATTGAATGGAACTTCTACGTTGTGCTTAGGTGACTCAAGTTAGGTTTATGAAAACATTCACAAAAAAACTGAAAATCTAATTTATTCATTATGAGATCAGCAAATAGTTATGCATAGAATAAGTGGAGGCCAGAGAAAGGCACCAATTTATTGAATTAATAAAGTATGATTCCTACCATAAAATCAAAAATAAACTAGCAGGACAATATGATAATATACAACAGAGAAAATAAGAAATGAGAAGAGATGACAAGACAAGAATAGAAGAAAGAGACCTTAAGGATGAAAAGGGGCCCAACCTGGCCAAGATTGTTCTTTAAAACAAAATAACTCTAGTATTTGTTCAAATTCATTTACACGTGTACACCTAATTATGAGACTAAAGCAAATAAGAAACATTGTTCCCTTACATTAAAAAGGATTCTCCATTTACCTATTCTAACCCATTCAAAATAGTTTGATGCAAAAAGGATTTCTAATTGACCAGAAATTACTATATTTAAAACTTCCCAAATAGTAAATCAGAAAATAAAAAGAAAAAGAATAGCATGCATTGGACTCCTAAACTTCAATAATTATTCTACATCTCTACTTAAAGACTCTAGGACCAACAAAGCTCCTTAGCTAGAACAATTTCAACTCTTAACTGTGTCAAGTGCTCCGATATGCTCAAATGATGTTTCTAGCAGTTGGATAAGTTCTTAAAACATTTTCTTTGCTCTAATCCCTTACTTGATCTAAGGGCAATCTAGGCACATCCAGGATTGATTCTAGCATCTGTTGCATTTTCCTTTTTTACAACTCTCTAATGAATGCTCCATCAATTTTTCAGTTTTTTATTAGTCCAACTGCATTTTTGATATGGTCACTGAGTGGTTTAGATCAAGCGTGAAACTGTATAAGGAATTCTGGACTTTTGGATGGAACAAAACACAAGGCAAGTCACTCTAGAAATAGTATCTTTCTTATCTTGGCTAAAATTTTTGGGGTATCTTATCAAATGAGAATTTAGTGCCAGTAATGGGACTTTAATGCTTAAATATCTTAAATGCTAGGCAAAGTGATTTTTTTAAGTGTCTAGCGTCATACCATTCTATCTCAGTGTAATAGGAGATGAGCATTTATTTTATCTAAGCAGAGGTAAAAATAACAAATCAACCTAGTTTAGCATTCAACAGATTTTAACATACACATGTTTTAATATCTACATATGTAGATTGAACAAAGTGCCCTAGATTCAGTTTTCCAGAAATTGAAGTGTCAAACACTATGCAGCACTTGGCACTTGCCAAGTGTCAAGGTAACAACATCTAATTATGACTGAGCTCACTAAAGATGGACTGAAAATAACCCTCATAGAAAGCTTGTGATAAGCAAGCCAAAATTTGTAAAAAAACCAGAAAGAGCCAAGCACAACTCTTCCAATTAACCAAGAATAGTTTGAATAAAGGTCACCCTCAACGCACCTCTTGGAGTGGACCTTCATGCCATGTGTGAGCCCTTCCTTGCTAGTTATCAAGAAACATTGCTGCAACAATCTACTTTTGCTTTCTTTGCAACTCGTCCATAATTCCCAAGACTATTACCTCAGCCCTCCTTCGACAACCTCCAATATTGATTCTGCTTCTCCACTTTGGTACCCGCCTCCATAATGTGAATTTTAGATTTGAAGTTTAATATCAGTCATTTTCATTGTTGCCTTTCATTAAAGGTTAAATGCTTCTTGGCTATTAAATATTTTGCAACTTCTGAGTTTAGATAAGCAGTTCGTACCACCTAAAGGTCACAGTCCATTTCCTAAAAACTCTTTGTGCATCATAAAAGCACATGATAGACAGCTGAATTGTTGTACAACAGTTATGCGCTCTCTTGTCTCCAATCTACATCTCTTTTCCGATCAAGGACATCATTTGTTTCTCCCTCTTGAACATCCTTCCCACCAGCTGCCTTCATCATCTTTCCTTTCTCCTTTCTTCCCCTTAGTAAGTTAATTACACCATTTTTCCTCTAACTTGCATCCTTTCCTATCTAATGTTACTCTTCTTATTTTACTCTTATCCTCTCTGATTTTACCTTCTTCCTTCTTTTTTTTTTTAATATATCCCATTTATGGGTGGTATCAAGATAGCTAAGGCCATCATATCTCACTCCAGCACCCCTGACAATAAGGGGTTTAGGATTAATTTTCAGTGTACCATACCTATGCATATCTTGGATCAGGTCAAGTATTGGTCCAAGTTGGTGAATAAATACATTATCCACAGGATCTATAGTTGTTTCTAGAGATGCAAAATCCTGTACTTACTACTGAACTTGTTGAGTTTGAAGTGGGTATGGCTCTTAAGTGGGTTCACTTGAGACTGATTTAGAAGTACAGGATTCTATGAACCATACCCAACTGATACTCAACTTAATCAGTGTTTTGATCTGCAATGCTGATTAAGGTCAAAACTTGACCAAAACTCAACTTGATTAAGTTGAGTTTAGATCAAAACACTGATGCACTTGTCCAAATGTGACTCAATCTGATACCCCGACTCCATAATCAGGTCAGGTTCAGGTCAAAACCTGACCAAAACTCAACTTGATTAAGTTGAGTTTAGATCAAAACACTGATGCACTTGTCCAAATGTGACTCAGTCTGAACCCGGTTCCATAATCAGGTCAGGTTCAGGTCAAAACCAGACCAAAACTCAACTTGATATTGATGCAGTCTAATAACCTGACTCAATAATCCGGTGGCTTGAATGAAAATGGAACCAATTTGGTCACAAACCAACCAGAGTGAAATATCTTTCATAAAGGATATTCAATCATGTGTACCCATATAAATTTTAAGGCTTGGTTTCGAAGAAAGGGAGGAAAAAAAATTCTTCAAAAGGACTATTTTTTCCATTGTTTGTTAGTAAAAAAAAAATGTAAGGAGAGAATCAGAATGAAAAATAAAGTGCCAAAATTTTCTGCAACAAGCTCAAAGTTTTTCTACTCCAAAAGGCAGCAATTTGAGAGAAAATGACAAGAAGGCAAGTGGCTCCAGACAACTTGATCACATCTTCACCATTTTCTCAGACATTTTCTATGACTTCTTACTTTAACCAAAACATGAGAAAATACTCAATTTGTTTCCTTTCCTTTTCTTTTCTTCTATCAATTTATCTTTATTTTCCTTCATTTTCTCATCAACCAAACCCTTTTACAATATATATTTATATAGCAAAAAATTGAGTTTAGGTTTGATCATATTGATTGTTACTAGGTTAAAGCTACAACTCTACAGCTACCATTGCCTCCTACTCCTCTTTCATTTGTCTTGCCAACCTATCCTAAACTCCAACTTTTACCTTCGCCATCGCATTCCCACCCTTGCTAGTATTACTGATGTTGATAAGTGGAGCAAGAGGTAGGTGGAGGTCGAGCAGTCAGATCACGGATCCAAACAATGCTGAAACATGAGACAGATGAAGCTGGAGCAAGAGGCAAGCATAAGCCATTCCACATCTACCACAATGTGCCCATCAAAGATGAGGGTGATGCTGCCTGTGGATACAATCACCACCAAAGGGTGGCAACCAGACTAAGTGCTCTTCAAAGAAGCAAGTCCCTTTCTCACCACTCAACTTTCTCTCTCTCATACCAATGCACCATTCCGGCTCATTCCCAATCACTATTAAGCCCACCACCCTAACCATCAACTATGCCATGTCTAAACTACCTTATCGAAACATAACCTTAAAACAGACTCAGCCTGCTGCTTCTCCCCTCTTTCTTTTCTTTCCCACACTAAAAAGCAAAACTCATGGTTAACCACAACCCTAAGTTTGATATAAAAAGAGGGTTGGGCTGAACCAAGTCTTTGGGTCTAGTAGCAGTGAGTTAGGACAGATTTTGGCAGAGTTATGTCCTACCAAGCACTCAGCTGAGTGGAGTCAGCTATCACCCTCTCTTGACCCATCTGTTGTCCTCATCAAGTCCAGGTCAGGTATATTAATACCATAATCAAAACAAAATATCTCATGTCTCCCCATTTGAATGCACATCTGACTCAAATCTTCAGGTCTGAGGTTGAGTTTCACTCAGATCTAGGTTGGATTCAGATTTCTGGGACTAGATGTTGACACTAGTAGATATGTATAACTAGATAATGACACTAGTCTTTTTCTAACTTTATACAAGCAGTGGCAATTTTTCTTTATACAAATTTATTTTGTCTCTCCAAGATAGCTACTAGAAACCAGAAAGAAAGCACTGCAACCTCAGATTTATATATAGAAAACATGCAAAGGACCAAAGATTGCTACAGCAGTTAATAAATCAGCCTGACATCCAAAATTCTAATCATATTACCGTTGCATTACAGAATCACCTTATTTTAATAATAATATGATATGATACGACGCTTTGTAAATTTGAAGATATCACCCACATGACAGCCTTAAATGTTAAAAGATCTGGTTGTTATGCTACAGTAAGGGAAGGATGAATGATGATTTGTTGCCAAACAACATATATTTGTGTGTGTGTTCTGGGTTTTAGCATTTGAGTTGGGGACTTTGGCCTTGGCTTAGAGGCTTTGACCCATCATTTGGCCCTTGTATCCAAGGAGATCCTTATTATATAGTACCTTAAGAGACTAATTTGAATGTCTGAACATAAAGGATCATTACAATACCAATAAGAATTTTTATAATATAAGATACATGATGTGTTATATCAACAGATGAAGTTAACAGCCAAAATACCTAGAAACCTTAAGGAAATGCCCAAGAAGTTCCAAGGTCGAGTCAAATTGATGAGGAAAAACATTTAACCATGCCAAGCAATGAAGCCTTCAATATTTTAAAAATTATTATGGTATATTGATAAATATTTTGCCAAGTTTAGCAGATAATTCTACTTCAGCCAAAATTTACCAAAGCTATACAAATCCCATAGCTTTTTCGAATTTTTTTACTTTCTCTCCATTTCTCCTGATTTCTTTGGCTGAAACTTGAAACCATGGAGAAAAATTGTCCAGACTACCAAAACTACCCAAATCAAAATTCCCTAGGCCTGCCTGAAACTGAAACAAAAATTGTGATTTTGAACCTTGGCTACAACCTCATCTTATCAATAATTGCAAAATAAATTTATAACTACAGGGAAGCAAAATACACTCCCATGTCCTATTCAAGTGGAAACAAAAGTTTCAGGTCAATTAAGTTAATGTCAGGATACATCAGCCAATGGTACATCAGCCAATGGTAAATGGCTTCTTTCATGTAACCAATCTCATATCTCAATTAACTCCGCCAAGAGCACATATAACATAAACAAAAGGCCTTATATCATGTATAGGTTTAAAGATGGAGTTCCAAAATATAGTGTTGGATGAACTAAAATTGTTCTTAGTTTCCAATTTCTCCTGTATAGGAAATGTTATCTTCATTTCTTTTACAAGGTCTATTATCACATCAATACCTTCATGGAGGAACAGATATTATCATCTTTGAATTGTAAATGCCAGATTTATAATTATATAATTAAGAATAAATGAAGGAAAAGAGAAGTAATCAGAAACAACCACAACTGTAAGCAAAATATTTCATCTTGTATGTTTAACATAATCAAAATAGTTAGTCTTTGCCATTCAATCTTGCAGATTAAGATTACATATGTCTTGATTTCATAAACTTCCTCCATACCTCTCAACCAAAATTCAGATGTCTACAAAAGGTATTTCTACAAGTCACCTCAATCCTTTCCCATCATTTCATCCTCTCTTGGTGCAATTTTTCACCACTTATTTATGGTTCCATAGGACTGTTATGCAATCAATTCAACATTCCCATCATTGTTATAGCTTCCTTTGGAAGTTTTTACATTTTATGACTACAAACTTTTCTGAAAGTTGGTTCAGTCCCATGCCCATACAAGTATGCCAATGCATATATAATACAATTATTGCAAATAACATGCCTAAATATTATAAGAATTTACCTTAACATAATCCGCATGTCCTGGGCAATCTACATGGGCATAGTGCCGCTTAGCAGTCTCATACTCTACATGTGCCTGTGAAACAACGTTAAGAATATCTATAAGCATCACAATAAAGATTGAAGTATTTTTACCAGGGTTCATTATACAACATACTGCAATTAGAACAAGTAGTAATATATACAACAATAACAACAATAAAGCCTTAATTCCAAACTAGTTGGAGTTGACCATATAAATCCTTTTTCTCTATTCAACTTGGTTTTGAGTCATATTTTATATATGGTGTAAAGATTTTTAAGCTTTCTTTATTTCTTCCTCTTAAGTAATTTTTAGTTTACTTATATGTCCTTTTCCTTTTATATGTAGTAACACATCAAAAAGAACTAAAATAACTTAACTGTTGCAATGGTAATCCCTCTAGCTTTCTCCTCTGGGGCCTTGTCAATTTCATCAAAAGCAACTGCCTTGGCTTTTCCCTCTTCAGCAAGAACCTGGCAGCAACAGAATACTCTTACTTTTTGAAGACCCAAATTCCCAAGGCAAAAGACAAAGAAGATGGATTTAAAAGGAACAACTATGATAAGAGTAAAAGAGTTATCAAACCCATTACAACGGTTCAACCTTGGTAATTGCTGCTGTGAGTGTAGTTTTCCCATGATCAACATGTCCAATGGTACCAACATTCACATGAGGCTTCCTGAAGCAACAAACAACTCATGATAAGAACAGAAGCTATATTTTTCAGCCTACTTTACCAAGTTCAATTACAGCACGCACTACCAAAAAAATCTGACAGTTAAGTATGGAGAGCACGAGTGTATAATAGAAACTACTATTGAAACATCAACTCATGCCTTATATCAACCAATACAAAATCCTAATATTAGGGGGGCGTTTGAAATAGGATGATCCACCTAGGATCACCAATAATCTATAAGATGGTGATGGAATCAACCCGTTTGGTTGCACTGGGGTGATCCTTTAAGACATTAATCCAAGATCACCTCCTTACAGTGATCTTGGAATAAAAATTTGTGAACCAAAATACCCCTTATTTGTAATAAATATATTATGATAATAATAATTTATATATATTATATATAATTAATATATTATATTAATATATTATATTATTATATAATATAATGCATTATATTATATTATACTATATTGTATTACAATTTATCTATTATAATATAATATAACATTAGTTTATATATTATAATATATGATATAATTTATATTATATTATATATATTATTATAATGTATATAAATATAATAGGAATAATTTTGATATTTTATGATTAGTAATCTTGAATTTTCATAGCATACCAAATATATTGATATTAGATTACTGCAATATATCATACCAAATACAATAATCTTTGATGCTAAGGACCATATCACCTCAGAATTAGGATATCACTAAGGTGATCCCAAAATGACCACCAAATGCACCCTAGAGGTTCCTAACCAGCACCCCCAGACATATGTTGCTACTACTGAATGCAAAGGCCATGTTGGGATTTGCAAAGTGTGTATAAAGAAAGGTAATTGATCAAAGCAATAAGCAAAATAGTACAGGAAACAAATGCAAGTAATACAGAATGAATTGCCACAAGTAATTGGGGGATTCAAATGACGCAATAGCAATCAAATTTTAGCAAAGCTAAAAAAAAAAAAGTAAGCAGCAAAAAACATTTAATAAAATTACCGGTATTTTTTAATCAGGAATAACGATGACATCATAAACAATAACAGCAACAGCAGCAGCAACGACAATAATATGGACTAATCACGAAACAAGATAATTATAATATCGAGAAAGAGAACAAGAGTAGGCATATGATACAATCGAGGGGGAAGGTTGAAACTTCCATCTAGACCAGTTATAGACACTGCAAATCCCAGCATCGAAGAGCCATTGCATTCAGACTTACGTGCGAGTGAAGGTGCCCATCGCCCTCCTCCACCAAAAGCCCGCCTCGACAGCCCTCGCCCCATTGGAACCCAGCAGAAAGTGCGGCTCTGGAACCGAGAAAAGGCTCGAGATCGCTCCCCGACAACTGGAGTAATGGAAAGGAGAAAAGAAGGAGAAGCGGAGGATGCGCCTCCAGCTCGAGTTTCTGAGGACGGCGGCGGCTGCCATGTCGGCGGCGGCGGCGGCGGCGGCGGCAGGAGCAGGCCCCCGATGTGAGAGGAAGAGGAGGGAGGAGGGTTGGGTTCGGCGGGTTTGGCGTGGGTTCAAGGAAGAAAGCTTTAGGTGCGGGGTTGAGGGTTTTGGGGCCACGGATGACTCGAACATGCGCTCTTACGCTTGGGGCCAAGGGTTTCTAACGGTATTTTAATTCTTTCGCCCTAGTTTGGATGGAAAGAAAATTAGGGGGGCAAGAAAATTAAAAAATAAAAATAAAATAAAATAAAATTTATCTTGTTTGGATAGAGATAAAAGTTGAGAGGAAAGAAAATTAGAGAAAAATAGAGAGAAAAAAGTGGTGAGCCCCACATAAAAGTTTTCTCTCCGAAATCGATAGATTTCGAAGATAAAACTCAAAAATATTTTTTTTTTTTCATTCCAATAATATTGACCCTTCCAAAAACCAACCGATGCATTTTTTTAATTATTTATAATAAGGATATTATTATCATTATAAATTATCAACTTTTCTTTCCTTCTATTTTCCTCCCCTCATCCAAATAGAAGAAGAGAAAATATTTTTTCTTTAATTTTCTTTCCTCCCACTTTTCTTTCCTCCCAATTTTTTTTCCTTCCACTTTTCTCTCCATCCAAACAGAGCATGATGTTTCACCCAAAAAAAAAAAAAAAAAAACTGATGCCAAAAAGATCAAAATTATATTTCAAATTTTATTTTATTTATATGTATTATATTTGTAGAGCTATTTTTTATATAAATTTTTATCAATCAAACATTAAAAAAATACTTTTTTTGTAAAACCTTTTTAAAAAATATTAGAAAAAAATTCAAACAAACTTTTTTTAGAAAAATATAAAATAAGTAATAAGGACTATTCCGAGATAAGTAGTCAAATCGATCAATAATAGAATTAAAAAAAAAAAAGATCTCTCATGCAAGTCCCCAATCGTCCTACCAAAGCAGATCGGCAAAATAATGAAATGGTTATGCTTTTTTTCATCAAGGGTCTCACCAATGGCAATAAAAGGTTTAGAAGTTATGAAGATTAAAATATCAGCTAAGAATTATCTTTTCTTCTTTGGAAGTTAAGGCATTATGGAATTCCTAATCTCATCCATTCTTGCTCATAAATTGTAGCTTGTTTCTCCTTATTACCAATGGTGTCGGATGGAGATTGAGATGATCAACCACTTATTCTTCTAGTGCCTGATGTCGAATCAATTTCAAAATAATGGTTTCTCTATGATTTATCTTTTGTAACATATGAGATTTCCTCTTCAAAGACCTCTAGACCAACGGCTGTAGGATGACTAAATTCTTGTGTATTACATTTTGGGTGATTGTTGAAGGGAAGGAATGAGCATTATTTTTAAGGTAATCAATTCAATCTTGTATGGATGATGGCCAAACAAACAGTTGGTAGGCTACTAAACTGATTTTTTAAAAGCAAAGTTTCTCAATACGATTTTCTAGTCTCTATGATGCCCTTACATATATCAATTTGGATTATGCAAAATATGTCTTTTGGGTGGCTTCTTCAATTAGATTTTTCTGAAAATTAACTTTGATGGATAGATTTATTAGAATTTAGGAGGAACTGGGATGGTCGCTAGAGATCATAAGAAAAAGATTCTTTATGCTTCAACGATTCATGCATCAACTAGTTTTGATGCTATCTGCTGAAATGACAGGAGTTTGGTATGGCTTGAATGAAGCTCTAGAATGATTCAGAAAATGAAATTACTCCTTAAAAAGGATTCAGCTATGGTGATAACCCAGTTATGAAGAAAATGATCTTGTCACCATATTTTAGCTTCATTGCCATCCATACCACAGTACAAATACCTTCATATTTATAAGAAAGTAAATCAAACAGCGGACTACTTAGCTGTAGAAAAAAAAGGAGCACCAAAATTGGGGTTTGGAATTTCCTATTTCTCTTAATTGATTAGCTTTGGCAAGTGCACAGGTTGTAATTTTTCTGAAGCATTAGGCCTTCTTATTTGTTAAAAAAAAAAAATTTGCAGGCTATTAAAGAGAGAAACATTCTAACATGCACACAAACTTTTTTTTTTTTTTTTTGTACTTGAACCCATAACAATGAATGTTATTATAATGTCAGGTTGTCTGGTAATATATTGCGTGTGAATAATAAAGAAGAAGGCATCCGAATGTCACGATCTATGATTTAGAAGGTTTATAAGAGATTGGAAGGCTGGGATCAGTAGACGTCTCTATTGATTGTTGGTGGGTGGCAGATGATGGCTAATTGATCAGACTGAGGCTAGAGTTATATACTTTATGTCCTTAAGACAATTTCGTCTCGCAATGGTGCTCACGGTCAGTATGACGATTGTCTTCCAGGATACAATGGTCTTCTTTTGATGAAAGCAGCACTACAATTCATCAAAAAATCGAACCAAGAATGCTACTCTCTTTTTAATGCAGTATTGCTATACTACCCTGAGGAAAGTATACAAATGCCTAAGAGATAACTCAATTCGGAATGGAATTGGAATGAATGAAATGAGAGGGTCTAGGGTCCTATTTATAGGTTTTTAGGTGCCCCTTGGAAGCAACCCTACGAATTTAATTTAATTTGAATTCTTTGATCGAAGGATGTGAGGGTTAAGGACTTATCATCCTTGATATGCCCTTTAGACATCGTGATCTTCAGATCAGACGATCGGATAAGCCTTTTCATGGCTGTGATATGAAGATCAGCCAATCAGATAAGCCTATCCTCATCCTGATATGCCTTTTTCATCATCGTGATCTGATGATCACGTTATCAGATAGGCAGTTGCACGTCTTTGATATGCCTTTTCATGATCGGACCGTTGACTTATCTCCAACCGTACGATCGGACGGACGCCTTATCACCAACCGACAATCAGACGAGTGCCTTATCACCAACCGTCCTGTTGATTAGTCAACCGACGAGTGTCAGCCGTTGGATCACGAACACGATTGTGATTTGATCACCGCATCTCAACCCTTCATCCAATCGATCAACGATCTGACACCCGTTGGATCGCGATCGCGATAGTGATTTGATCACCGCATCTCGACCCTTCATCCAATCGATCAACGATCAATTGATCTTAGCCCCTTATCTTGATCCGATCAGTCTCTACCATCGGATCATCTTAATCTAGAAAAAATTTAAAGCCCCTCAAGCTCCTCGCGACGATGCGCACATGCGAAGTGCACCTATAAAATGCCTATTGCGCCCTTCGCACACGCGCGTGTGCGTGCGCGAGGGTGATGCGTAGCATCACCCTCAAGCACTCCACTTGTGGTGAGCCTAAGGAACTAAGCTTCAAGAAAGTCATTTCCATATAAGTGAACCTTCATTTCTTAATTTTTCCGATGTGGAATTAAATGTTCCCGCAATTTCTCATTCATACACTAAAGGGCGATGATGGGCTTCAAGGCCCATTAGGGTATTTAGGCCTATTTTGGCCCATTACTCAACAATCCTCCATATGAATGAAAATTGGACTTAGATCAAAGATCATCAAAGATCAGCAAAGGCAAACCCCCACATAAAAGGATTTTAATGCAAATGAATATGCAGACACACTAAAGAGAGTATAATGGGATGAAGTTGTATCGGTATAGGTAGCTTGTGGCTTTGAACCTTCCTTAGTGAGTTGTTATCAAGTTTACTTGCTAAAAGATGAACACGATGTCTTGAACCTTTCAACGTTTTGTGTAAACTAAGACAATAACAATCACGCAACTTCTTTCCGAGCATTCTTTTGGTTCTCATGGTTGTGTTAATTTTGGCCCCGAACAACTTCTGGTCTCATGAGTGCTTTAGAGAATTAAACCTTAAAATTCTTATAGAATTGGCCCAGTTCACACTCACATAGGTGATTCTTATTAAGAGTATCATGCTATACCCCACATGATGTTCATGTTATAAGAATCATTAAAAGCAATGCTTATCCTAGTACCTTTAGCAGGTAGCACCAATTATCATAGGAATGAGTAGGATTGGACATCCTTAGTGCTATCAAGTTTCTTCATAATTTAGTTGTCCTTTTAAACCTAGATCTTGGGATCTCCAGTCAGCTAGGTTGGGTATCCACTATGAAGATTTTTTAGTTATAGGTTTTAAACCCATTCCCCTCGATAAATAGTTTACTTGATCTCTTGGTAACCCCTTTATTAATGGATCCGCTAGGTTTTTCTTTGACTGAACATAGTCAATAGAAATTACACCAATTTCAAGTAACTACTTAATGCTATTATGTCTGCGACGTATATGTCTAGACTTACCATTATACATCTTATTATGTGCTTTGCATATTGTCGATTGACTATCACAATGTATACATATTGCAGACACAGGCTTTGGCCAACATGGAATATCTTCTAAAAGATTTCGAAGCCATTCTGCTTCTTCAGCCGCCTTTTCTAATGCAATAAACTCATATTCCATAGTGGATCGAGCTATACATGTTTGCTTAAAAGATTTCCATGACACAGCACCTCCTCCTAAGGTGAATACATATCCACTTGTGGATTTTGTATCTTCTGTGTTAGATATCCAATTTGCATCACTGTATCCTTCTAATACAGCTGGATATCTTGAATAATGTAATTTATAACTTAGGGTATATCGCAGATATCTTAATACCCTTATTAGAGCTGTCCAATGATTTGGACCTAGATTACTTGTAAATCTACTCAACTTATTGACAGCATATGCTATGTCAGGACGAGTACAATTCATGACATACATTAAACTGCCAATTATATGTGAATATTCCAATTGAGATATGGGTTCTCCAGTATACTTAGCCAAATGTAGATTAACATCTACATGTGTTTTCACTCGGCTAGTATCATACTTTTTAAACTTATTTAATATTTTCTCAATATAATGAGATTGAGATAATATTATTTCTTCAGATGTTCTAGTGATTCAAATCCCTAGTATAACATCTGCAACACCCATATTTTTTATATCAAAATGTTTGATCAATATTTTCTTTGTCTATTTAATCATTTCAGTATTACTACCAATGATTAACATGTCATCTACATATAAGCAGATAATCACATACCCTTCTTGTAGGGTTTGGCATATATGCATTTATCACATTTATTTATTTTGAATCCATTTGATAACATTACATTATCAAATTTTATATGCCATTGTTTAGGTGCTTGCTTTAATCTATATAAGGATTTAACAAGTCTACACACTTTCTTTTCTTGTCCTGGAACAATAAATCCCTCAAGTTGTTCCATATATTTCTTCATCTAATTCACCATTCAGAAAAGTAGTTTCAATATCCATTTGATGAATTTCAAGATTGTTAATGGCTGCAAAGGCGATTAACATTCTTATAGATGTTATTCTACTTACTGGTGAATAGGTATCAAAGAAGACTATACCTTCTTTTTGTTTGAAGCCTTAGCCACTAATCTAGCTTTATACTTATCAATTGATCCATCAGCCTTTAGCTTTTTCTTAAAAATCACTTGCACCCTAAAGGTTTCATACCATATGGTAAGTCTATCAACTCCCAGGTATGATTATGCATGATGGACTCAATTTCATTATTGACAGCTTCTTTCCAAAAGGGTGCTTCTGGATTAGACATTGCCTCCTTGAATGTCTGAGGTCATCTTGTAACATATAAGTTACATAATCAGGACCAAAAGACTTTGCAACTCTTGGACTCTTACTGCGTCTGGGTTCATCTTCAGGATATTCTTCCTGATGACTACTACTAGCAGTATTATCATAAGTTCTTTTATTTGAACTTATTTCTAATTTCATTTTACTTAGAAATATATCTTCAAAGAATGTTGCATTCCTTGATTCCATGATTGTATTTTCTGTATATCAGATATATCTGATTTATACACAAGAAAGCGATATGTACTACTATTATGTGCATAACCGATAAATATACAATCTACAGTTTTAGATCCTATTTTGACCTTTTTGGGGTCCGAAATAGCTACTTTAGCTAGACACCCCCACACTCTTAAGTAATTGTAAGAAGGCTTCTTTTCTTTCCATAACTCATATGGAGTAATTTCCTTCTTCTTAAGAGGTATCTTATTAAGAATATGATTTGCTGAGAGAATTGTTTCTCCCCATAAATTCTATGGTGTACCATAATTTATTAACATAGCATTCATCATTTCTTTTAATGTGCAGTTTTTACGTTCCGCAATTCCATTAGATTGAGGCGAATAAGAAGCAGTAGTTTGATGAATAATGTCATGCTCTTGACAGAATTCGTCGAAAGGTGCATCGTATTCACCACCTTTCTCACTCCTTATGGCCTTAATCTTTTTGCCAAGTTGATTTTCAACTTCATTCTTATAACATTTAAACATTTCTAAAGCCTCATCTTTAGACTTTAGTAGATACACATAGCAGTATCTTGTTGAATCATCAATAAATGTTATAAAATACTTTTTACCTCCTCTAGTTTGAACTGACTTTAAGTCACATAGATCACTGCGAATTAAGTCAAAAGGTTCAGTATTTCTTTCAACTGATGGAAATGGTATTTTTGCTAACTTAGCTTCAACACACACTTCACACTTGTAATGTGGATCGATTTCACGATTAGGTAATAATTTTAATTTCATTAATTTTCGTAATGAATTAAAATTCATATGTCCTAATCTATCATGCCATATACAAGAAGAGCTAACCATATAAGCAGAAGAAGATTTATTTATTTTAAGGTTTCTGTGTACAGTCATTACATTCACCTTGAATAATCCATTATTCAAGTAACCCCTTTCAATAAATATTCCCCCCTTAGTAAGTACAAATTTATCAGACTCAAAGACCATCCTAAAGCCATGTTTGCTTAGGAGGGAGTCTGATATAAGATTTTTCGGATGTCAGGGACATGTAGCACATCATTCAGTAGAAGCTCCTTGCCAGATGTCATCTTCATAACAATGCGGCCAAGTCTTTCTATCTTGGATGTAGCGGAGTTACCCATGACCAAATTTCTACCATTGATAGGAGTATATGATGAGAACATACTCTTATCAGAGCAGACATGTCTAGTAGCTCCAGTGTCGATGCACTACTCATTTGCTTTGTCAACCATGTTTGCTTCAAATATAACTACTGACAGCATCATCTCGGATACCTCTTTGGATAGGGTTTCAGTAACGTTGACTTCTTTCTTTTCTTTGTCCTTGAAACGATAGTCCTTGGATTTATGTCCTTGCTTTCCACAAACAAAGCACTTTCCCTTGAACTTATATTTCTTTGGATTGCCCTTCTTCTATTTAAAGCCTTCGCCTGAAAACTTGCGTTTCTTTCTTCCTTCTATGAGGTTGGCTTTTGGCTCAGCAGGTTGTCCTCCTGTCTTCTTGTCTTGGCTTTTATTGTCCTCCAATCCTCAGGCGGACAATTAGGTCTTCAAGTCTCATCTCCTTTTGCTTGTGCTTCAGGTAGTTCTTGAAGTCCTTCCATAGTGGTGGTAGTTTCTCTATGATGGCAGCTACCTGGAATGACTCATTGAGAGACATTCTCTCTGCATGTATCTCATGCATGATGATCTGGAGCTCTTGGACTTACTCCATAACTGTTTTGTGGTCGACCATTTTGTAGTCTAAGAACCTTTCAACCACAAACTTCTTGTGTCCAGCATCCTCTGTCTTATACTTTTTGTCTAGGGATGCCCATAGCTCTTTGGCAGTAGCAATACTTCTGTACACATTGTACAGGGTATTGTCCAGACCATTGAGGATGTAGTTCTTGCAAAGGAAGTCTAAGTGCTTCCATGCCTCCACCGCAGCAATGACTTGCTTGTTGTCTCCCCTTCCTTCAGGATAGGCGGATCTTCATTCAGCACTTTGACCAGATTCAGAGTTGTGAGGTAGAACAGCATCTTCTGTTACCACCTCTTGAAGTCCGTGCCAAAGAATTTCTCCGGTCTCTCGGCTTGAACGGATGTCGTCATAGTAGCCATTTGCAGCAGCACTTCCATAGTAGCAGGAATTGTCTTAAGATTGCTGGTGGGTGGCAATTGTAGCTAATTGATCAGACCGAGGCTAGAGTTATACTCTATGTCCTTAAGATAATTTCGTCCCGCAATGGTGCTCACGATCAGTATGACGATTGTCTCCCAGGATACAACAGTCTCCTTTTGATGAAAGCAGCACTATAATTCACCAAAAAATCGAACCAAGAATGCTACTCTCTTTTTAATGCACTATTGCTATACTACCCTGAGGAAACTATGCAAATGCCTAAGAGAGAACTCAATTCGGAATGGAATTGGAATTAGAATGAATGAAATGAGAGGGTCTAGGGTCCTATTTATAGGTTTTTAGGTGTCCCTTGGAAGCAACCCTACGAATTTAATTTAATTTGAATTCTTTGATCGAAGGATGAAAGGGTTAAGGGCTTATCACCCTTGATATGCCCTTTAGACATCGTGATCTTCAGATCAGGCGATCGGATAAGCCTTTTCATGGCTGTGATCTGAAGAGCAGCGATCAATAAGCCTATCCTCATCCTGATATGCCTTTTCATCATCGTGATCTGATGATCACATTAACAGATTGGCAGTTGCACGTCTTTGATATGCCTTTTCATGATCGGACCGTTGACTTATCTCCAACCGTACGATCAGACGGATGCCTTATCACCAACCGATGATCAGACGGGTGCCTTATCACCAAACATGCTGTTGACTGGTCAACCAACGGGTGTTAGCCATTGGATCGCGATCGCGATTGTGATTTGATCACCGCATCTCGACCCTTCATCCAATCGATCAACGATCATTGATCTTAGCCCCTTATCTTGATCCGATCAGTCTTCACCGTCGAATCATCCTGATCTAGAAAAAATTTAAAGCCCCTCAAGCTTCTCGCGACGATGCTTGATCCGATCAGTCTCCACCGTCGGATCATCCTGATCTAGAAAAATTTAAAGCCCCTCAAAGTGTAAAGTGCGCCTACAAAGCGCCCATTGCGCCCTTTACACATGCCCGTCCGCGTGCGCGAGCCACTTATGGTGAGTCTAAGGAACTAAGCTTCAAGGAAGTCGTTTCCATATAAGTGAAATTTCTTTCTTGATTTTTCTGATGTAGGACTAAATGTCCCCGTAATTTCTCATTCACACACTAAAGACGGTGATGGACTTTCAAGGCCCATTAGGGTATTTAGGCCTATTTTGGCCCATTACTCAACATCTATTATTATGGGTAGGATTGTCCACATCAAATCAATGTTGCATGCTCAGTCACCCCTGTCAACTTGATGGCCGGTACTACTGAGATTTCTCACTTATAAACTGGAACAGGTTACGAGAATTTTCTTATAGGCCTTCCATGCGAATTGTAGGAGGTTGCATCTCTTAGCCTAGGAACGTCGACCAACTCAAGATGAGTCTTAAGGATGCCTTGGTGGCTACAGTACAGGAAGTCTCATGGGAAGCATGCCATGAAATTTATTTTGGACCCACAACCTGTGGTATTCTTTGTCAAGGGGTAAATATAGTACTTGGGATGGGCACACTTCTCCAATCCAAATGCGTAGAAACTCTTGCATCTACAAGATGAAGCGTACTTCTGCCACCACTGTGGCCCCAAGTTTCAGGTGGTCCATTGGTGTTGGAAACTACATTGAATGTGTTGGTTCTTTTCTTTCTCAATTTTAGCAACAACGGCTAGGATTTATTGCAGAGGAAACTGGCAGGGCAATGGATCAGCACAAGAAGCCTTCCTTGGTCGAAAAGTCAGCCCAATATCAAGAATTCAGCCTTCGATCAAGAAAGATGTCATTCCACGATCAAGAGCCAACTACATCTGCACCCATTAATCAATTTAGAAGATCCAAAGCCTTCGAGAAAACTTTCCAATATTTAAGTTAGTAATCAGAAGTATAAAAAAATATAGCATGCACTACAAGAAAAATAATTTGTTATGACGATTTAATTCATTGCAATACATACAAAAGTCACCATAATAAGTTATTACGACAATAAAAAGTTCGTCATAATACGTTTCAAAATCACCGTAATAGTTTATTCTCATAATAACTTATTACGATGTAAATAATTTTGTCATAATAAATAACATATTACAGCGAAAATAGATCGTCGTTATAATTTTTTTAAAAATATATTTTTAATAAAAACTTATTATGACAAATTATTTTCACTATCTATTACGGTAAAAATGTTTTACCGAAATAACTTATAACCTGTTACGATGAAACTATTTCGCCGTAATAGAGAGCTATTACGGTGAAAATAATTCACCGTAATAAAATTTTATTTTATTTTTTTTTATTTTGCATATGTTTCAATAATTTAATATAATATTAAAGCAACGATATTAGAAATAATTTTTGCTTCAAAATTTTCATAAAAAAATTCATTCATTTCAATAAAATCATCATATACAATATTTTTGAAAATACATAATTAAGAAAAATACAGTACTTGAGGAAATGAGGTCTGCTGTGATCTACTAGGAAGAAATCTAGGCACTAGCTGTCGCATGTAAATATGAGCTCATCAGTCGTTGCCTTTAGATCCTCGATATCTTCTGTTGCTGAGTGATGAGCTCTCGGCACTCATATAGCTCATCGTTTAATTGTGAGTTTTCAGAAGATGAAGAACTACATCTAGTTCTCGATGTACCCTTCAGTAGTGGACTCCATTCCCTTTTATAACCAGATCTAGAGCCTAAAACCTCATCAAAAGTGGTATCCTTATTGCTTGGTTCTACTGTAAAGTTCTGTGAAGAAAGTGGCTCTACTAACTGTGCCTATAATGAAAAGAAAAAAATTCAACATGTTTAGTATAAAACATTACATTCAAGAATATTATATTTTTAATTGATAAAATTTACATGGATATCTTCAGCTCTTTTATTTATCAATTGATTCTTCTTTTTGTTAAAATAAAAAGTATTCCACACGCTGAAGAGAAACAATAATAATTTAAGATAATAAATTTCGTCAAAAAAAAGATAATCATAATATGGCTCCTCTCTCCCGTAAGCAGGTCAAACCGTTTAAATGAAAGTCTTCAACAAAGATAAGCTGACTAAAGGACGACCCTCCTGCTATCAACTAGTATGTAGATAGCATTACTCTCCACCGCTTTAAGGCAAAATATCAACAAAAACATCAATCAGCGACAAAAGAAAGTGCCGCATCCACATTTTGAAAAATGTTTACAGTAATTGATCAGGTGGAAGGGCCTCCCATCCAAGCTTGCCACACTTCTATCCACGCTTAGGGATGACAAGAAGGACCTTGAGGATGATCCAGTTGCACAGAGTTATCAAACTTAAGATTTATTCCACTATTGCTCTTAGTATACATCTCATTCTTGAATTTAAATGGCTGCTGAAGCTGAAAGTTTAGTTACATGGTAAAAATGTTCGTATATAGATATTGTAATCTGTTTATTGTTCTAATAGAAAATGAAGATAAAATTGACTTCAATTGCAATGAAAATGAATCATTAAATCAAACAACAAACCTTCTCATGATGTTATGGACGTACCAAATTAACTGGATCATAAGATATCTTTGGACAATTTAGAGAAAAAAACGACAATTTGTGCTCTTTGAGAAAATAAGGTAATGGCTTGCATGGGTACACTGTTTTGTTTATAAAAACAGAAAAAATTATAGTGTTTTATCTCATATTTAGATTAGAAGCACAATCAATATTTTGTTAGTCATGTGATGTTTAATTATTATAACATCAAACAGACACAGGCACTGAAACTTCTGTGCTTCTAATTTTTCCCATATTGGTTTAACATTATGACACAGTCATGAACATCTTTGTAAATTATATGTCTAACAAGAAACATCATTTTTTTCAAGCGGTACAGTTCGAGAGCAAATGATACATAACGGTTTTCCATGAAGATTTGTGCTATTATTCAAATAATTGCTAGGTACTGTGTGCTGACAATTTCAGTCAAACAGCTCAAGACATACTTCTTTAGAAAGAAATCTGTCAGATAGTTTTTAGATTTAGACCATATAACAAAAAAATCAAGAATATAAACTAAAATTCGGTTAATTTTTTATGCCCGCAGAATATATGGTAGAAATACGTTGATGGTCAGAGCAAGCTTCACTTCACCACAATTTGTAGTTAAAAATAACGAGAAAATGAGTTTAAATGAAATTGCAATGTAAATATTTGTTTTGAAATGATGGTGGCTATGCTAATGTGTTCGTTGTCTATCCAAGCAGTCCATTAAAAGATCTTGATTGAAACTTGTGATAAGACTCAGCAAAACATCAGTCAAAACACATTTGCTTACCATACCCGGTGCTCATATTTAATTTCAGATAATATAACTAAATGTTAAGAGAAGTGTTGGAAATTTAGTATATTTCAAATATTCAAAAACCTTTTGACTTGATAAGTCCTTTTATCTGATATGTCTCTACGTACATGATAAGTCTTTTATTTTTGTTTGACCAACCGTTGGACGCTAATCGACCTTTAGACTGAATCGTCATTCCCATTGGATTGATTCGCTGCTTTCAACCGGTGCTTGCTATCTTATTAATATTCGAAGCAATGTCGGTGATAATTCAATTCAAATCTTGCTTTCCATCATTATCCAGAGATCCATTCCCTCATCCTTATCCAGTCCAGAGATTAATTCTTTTGCTCCGTTCTTATCCAAAGAGAAGGACTCATTCGGTTGTTCATCCTCTTCTGACATTGGTGTGTGCACGCCTGTTAGAAGACTTGCTGCTGTTGTATCCTAAAGGGTAGTCGTGCTCTGATCTTCTGCACCGAGATATTATCTCCGAGAGGTGCAAATCTACTCTTAAGGACAGTGCCCTGCACGCCACAGCAACTTCTCAAATAGATAAGATTCCCAGGTACTATCTTTCTTCTACTTATCCAATAATCTTAAGAGTAGATATGGACTCTATTATGGTTTCTGCTACTAAGTCCTTTCTCGATACATCCAAGATTGAGCAATTTACTGGTTCCCATTATAAACGTTGGCAAGAGAAATTATTTTTAATATTAGATGTTTATAATAGCATCTGTTTTGACTGATCCTAAACCTGAGAAAGAGGAGGACCTTCTAACCTAGGAAAAGGCTAACAGAATATGTAGGCATTATTCTTAGTACTCTATCCAATGAACTATTTGATATTTATTATCCTATTAAATCAGCCTCTGAAATTTGGGAAAGCCTTAAAGAAAATATATTCTTGAAGATGCCGGTTCTCAGAAATTTGCTATAGGAAACCTTTTTAACTTTACCATGTCAGAAGATAAGGATGTGTCATCTCAGATCCATGCTTTCCATGTTCTAATAGATGACCTTAAAAATGAAAATATTATTCTTCCTGATGCTTTTATTGCTGGATCCCTAATTAAAAATTACCTAAATCTTGGAAAGATTATAAGAATAATTTAAAGCATAAAAGAAAGTCTATGTCCCTTGAAGACGTTATTGTGCATATTAGGATTGAAGAGCAAAACAGAGCCCGAGAAAAGATAGAAAAGGCTAAGGAAATGACTAGTAAGGCTAATCTAATAGAGGATGGATCTAGTAAGGATAAACATAAGTCCTATAAGCCCAAACATAGAAACCATTACAAGAAATATGATAAGAAGCCTCATTTTCAAAGAAGTCAAAATTTTAAGAAGAAAAAGGGATCTTGCTATGTTTGTGGGAAACCAGGACACCATGCTGCCCAATGCAGGTTCAGAAAAAATAATGATGCTCCAGCCAAACCAAAGGCTAACTTGATGGTTGGAGAAGATGATTGCTGCGGTTGTTAGCGAGGCCAATATTGTTGCACATACAAAGGACTGGGTGATGGATTCTGGAGCCACTCGTCATATATGTGGCAATAGAAATGCATTTGCCTCCTATATCCCACTGCCAGAAGGAGAGGAGCAAGTCTTCATGGGCAACTCAAAGTCTTGTTCAGTGATTGGCAAAGGAAAAGTCAATCTAAAACTAACTTCTGGAAAAGTCCTTTCACTTGGAGATGTGCTACATGTGCCGGACATCCGTATGAACCTGATTTCTGTGGCCTTGCTTGGAAAAAATGGTGTGAAAGTGTCATTTGAGTCTGACAAAGTTGTCATGACCAAATCTGAAAATTTCATTGGGAAAGGATATTGTAACCAGGGTCTATTTGTATTAAATGTACTCGAAGTTATGAATGGAAATGCATCATCTTCTTTTGCTTACTTGCTTGACTCTATTAATCTTTGGCATGGTAGATTAGGACATGTTAATTACTCTTACATTAAAAGAATGAAACAATTAGGTTTGCTAAATAACATGTCTACTTCTTATGATCATGAAAAATGTCAAACATGTGTAGAATCTAAATTAACCAAAAGAGTTGCAAATCTATTCATACAAGAAAACTGAATTGTTAGAATTAATTCATTCTGACTTAGGAGATTTAAAAGGTAATATGACTAGAAGTGGAAAGAAATACTATATTACTTTTATCGATGATTTTTCTCGTTATGCAATGGTTTATCTATTAAAATCAAAAGATGAAGCCTTCGAAATATTTTTAAAATATAAGGCAGAAGTTGAAAATCAATTAACAAGAAAAATAAAAAGACTTAGATCTGATAGAGGAGGAGAATATGATTCTACTCCTTTTAATGAGTATTGTGCACAACACGGTATAATTCATGAATTTACTCCTTATTCACCAGAATCTAATGGAGTGGCTGAGAGAAAGAATAGAACACTTAAAGAAATGATGAATGCATTGCTCCTTAGTTCTGGTGCACCCATGAACTTGTGGGGGGAAGCCCTTCTTTCTGCTTGTTTTATTCAAAATAGAATTCCTTATAAGAAAACCAATAAAACACCCTATGAGTTATGGAATGGTCATTTGCCAAGTTTTAAATATTTAAAAGTATGGGGTTGTTTAGCAAAGGTCTTGCTTCCTGAACCTAAAAAGAGAAAGTTAGGATCTAAAACCTTTGATTGTATGTTTATAGGTTATGTTCAAAATAGTCCTGCAAATAAATATAGTGCAGCCTATAGGTTCTTAGTGATTAAAAGTGAAAATAATATCATGGAACCTAATACTATAGTCGAGACGAAAGATGCAGAATTTTTTGAACATATCTTTCCTATGAAAACCTCCTTAGAAAGACCTTCTAGACCACAAGTGGTTGAACCTAATTTAAAGCCTAATGACATTCAAGAGCTAAGGAGATCCAAGAGAATCAGAAAGGAAACCAATCTAGGAGATGATTTTTATACTTTTCTTGTTGATAATGATCCTCAAACCTATTCTGAAGCAATTTCATCTCCTGATGCTATATTTTGGAAAGAGGCTATAAATAATGAGATAGAATCCATCATGAGCAATCATACATGGGAATTAGTAAGTTTACCCCCTGGAGCTAAAACTATTGGGTGTAAATGGATCTTTAAGAAAAAACTAAAGCCTGATGGTTCTATTGAAAAATTTAAGGCAAGGCTTGTTGCAAAAGGTTATTCTCAAAAGAAAGATATTGACTACTTTGATACTTTTGCACCTGTGACAAGAATAACTTCTATTAGAGTTTTGATTGCTCTTGCATCTATTCATAAATTGATAATTCATCAAATGGATGTTAAAACTGTATTTCTTAATGGAGACCTAGAAGAAGAAATATATATGGATCAACCTGAGGGTTGTGTTCTTCCTGTAATGAGCATAAAGTTTGTAAATTAATTAAATCTTTGTATGGCTTAAAACAAGCACCAAAACAATGGCATGATAAGTTTGATAAAGTGCTAGTTTCAAATGGATATCAAATTAATAGTGCTGATAAATGTATTTATTCTAAAGTTGTTAACCATGAATATGTTATAATTTGTTTGTATGTGGACGATATGCTCATATTTGGCACTAATTTTGATATTGTGACTAGCACCAAAATATTCTTGACTTTGAATTTTGATATGAAAGATATGGAGAAGCAGATATGATTTTAGGAATTAGACTTGTAAAGAAGTTGAATAGTATCATGCTTTCACAATAACATTATGTTGAGAAAATCTTGAAAAGGTTTTCACATTTTGATTGTAAGCCTGTGAGCACCCCTTATAATGCTAATTTACAGCTTAAGAAAAATAAAGGCAATGGTGTCTTACAATCTAAATATGCTCAAATTATTGGTAGTCTTATGTATTTGATGAACTGCACTCGACCTGACATTGCTTATGTTGTAGGAAGACTAAGCAGATATACCCAATGTCCTAACAAGGATCATTGGATTGCATTACAAAGAGTGCTTAGATATTTGAAAGGAACCATGAACTATGGTTTAATGTATTATGGGACTCCTACAGTATTAGAAGGGTATTGTGATGCTAACTGGATTTCAGACTCTGATGAGATGAAATCCACTAGCGGATATGTGTTTACCCTGGAGGAGGAGCAGTGTCATGGAAATCATCTAAGCAAACATGTATAGCTCGGTCTACAATGGAATCCGAGTTTATTGCCTTGGAGAAGGCTGGGACTGAGGCTGAATGGCTCAGGAATCTTTTGGTAGATCTTCCCATTTGGATGAGACCAGCTCCATCTGTGTCTATACATTGTGATTGTCAGGCTGCCATAGCTAAAGCTAAAAACAAAATTTATAATGGGAAGAGTAGACATATACGTCTAAGACATAATATTGTGAGGCAGCTTATTAATGATGGAGTAATATCCTTGGATTATGTAAGGTCAGAGTTGAATTTGGCGATCCTCTGACTAAGCCTCTAAGCAAAAAGCTTGTGAGCAATACATCGAGGGAAATGGGATTATACCCAGATCAAAAGTTGAAGTGATGGCAACCCAACCTTCATGAATGAAGATCCCGGGAAGAAGGTTCATATGGGAAAACAATTCACTGGACAACTTGGAGTATACTATCATAATTATTTATATTGTGAAATCCCTTTCTATGGTGTGAGATAGTATTCTGCAGTGTTTAGGTTGAACTAATATGTGAAGTTCTTAATGGATGTCATAGCCTAATTTGGGTGGTATACAAAACTGCAGTGTATACTTGATGACAATCCCCCTATATGAGTGTGGAGGTGGTGGCCGCTTCCTATGAGACTTGGGTAAGATCTCTAGAGCACTCATGAATATCCAGGTAGACGCATGGCCGAAACGTGCCAACCCGCTTGAACAACCGAATTCTGAGAGATGGAATGTGAGTTATAAGTCAATGATCCAATAAAAGAATGACTAGTTCATAGAAACTTAGTTTCACCAACCTTTTATGGATTACACTTATTTTCTCTATGCCTGGTTCATAGTCACATAGACACCATGGCTTATGCATTACATTCTTAAGTTCCTTCTAAAGTTTGTCATCTTTTGAATATTGAAATAGTGGGGGATTGTTGGAAATCTAGTGTATTTCAAATATTCAAAAGCCTTTTGACTTGATAAGTCCTTTTATCTGATATGTCTCTACGTACATGATAAGTCTTTTATTTTTGTTTGACCAACCGTTGGACGCTAATCGACCTTTAGACTGAATCGTCATTCCCGTTGGATTGATTCGCTGCTTTCAATCGGTGCTTACTATCTTATTAATATTCGAAGCAATGTCGGTGATAATTCAATTCAAATCTTGCTTTCCATCATTATCCAGAGATCCATTCCCTCATCCTTATCCAGTCCAGAGATTAATTCTTTTGCTCCGTTCTTATCCAAAGAGAAGGACTCATTCGGTTGTTCATCCTCTTCTGACATTGGTGTGTGCACGCCTGTTAGAATACTTGCTGTTGTTGTATCTGGAGGGTAGTCGTGCTCTGATCTTCTGCACTGAGATATATCTCCGAGAGGCGCAAATCTACTCTTAAGGACAGTGCCCTGCACGCCACAGCAACTTCTCAAATAGATAAGATCTTCCTGAGTACTATCTTTTCTTCTTACTTATCCAACAATAAGTAAATTCATAATTTTTTTGCGTGCAACAACAAAACAGAAGGCAGTTCCTACAGTAGAAAGTGAGAGAACAGCTTAAAACTTGTGATGTCAATCTATTGATAAACATGTTTGCAACCAGGCTTTCTTTTCAAGTTAGCGATGGATTAAAAATTGACCAAAAGAACAAGCTTCATACACCATGCCTGCATTCCACAAGGTGAGGGAGGAATTCCCTGATAAGATTCTTAGAACATGGCTCAACAACCACAATAAACATTGAAAAAAGGCCACACATGCAACGCAAGACACAGCAATCTTCAGATAAAAAATAACAAATATCAACTGTGATGATGTTGGAAAAAAGGCAATGAACTTTGACAAACCATCAGACACACAATACATAAATATAAAAGCACTAGGTTCACAGTACTCTTTACCATATCATAAGAATGAGCCGGTATAGACTTTGATCCAATGAGAACAGATGGCTGAAATTCACGATTAGATTTATTTGTTTTCAATTTTTTTCTACATCAAAGAATGGAAAGGGTTATATGAGTTTGTAGAAAATATAAACTATTAAATTAATTATATGGATGTATTTACTTTATACTCATCTGAATAAAAATAATCACAAAGAAAGTTTCAGTAACTCTGCGAGATACGAGATGGCTTATTTTGCTTTGCTAAGCTTACACTTGTGTCCCCACCGTGACTAATGAAGTGTATGTGAAGCCAATATCTAAATTCTCGATATACTTTATTCATTTGAAAGTCAATACCTTTTAATATGATCAAAGTCATATCAAGATCGAACTTCTTCTGCCAATATATTTAAAAATTATAAAAGTTATAAGGTATATTAAGTACGATAAAAGTAATCTAATACAATTATACTGACTTGAAGTCGATCAATCATAGGTGCTTTCTGTGCATCCGTGATCTTACTCCACTTCTTGATCGTAAGTGGTGCCATGTCACGTACAACCACTCCTATTTCGATCAGAAACTCGGAGCGAAACTCTCCTAATGGTCGTCCAACCTTAGGTGGCAGAAGAATAGGCAACTTCTATCCACTATGTGTATTAACCAGATGTGCGGACTTGTATCCGCGAGCAGGACCTTGCCCTCTTCTTTGATGACATAGCTGCAAAACATAATGAACTAAATTAGTGCAAAATAACATAAATAAGTATAGCCAAATAAAATAAGTTTAAAGTAGAGTTATTACATGATGCATCGACAGATGAGCCATCTGTCAGAGCTGGAATGTAAGGAGAATCATCTGGCCTCGATGTAGTAGGAGTATTTCTCGAAGACATCTGCAAACAAACATACAAACTAGAATTAATAAATAAGAAAGTATAAGAATATATAGTTGTATAAATAAAAAAATATGAATGTTATCAAATTAATCACTATCATCACTAATATGCTTATTATCTTCATCATCCTCCATATCAGAACTATGTATAGATCTCTCACTATCATAATCAGCTAGTGTATCATCCTTTTCAACATCTTCGCATATAAGCTCATCTTGACCGACATCACTTTGACCTCTTATGTTTTCTTGAATTGTAACTATTTCAGCATCAGTGTTCGTATGCCAAAATGTTATTAAGTCCATGTCAGGTTGCTCACATGTGAATCGAAGGACTGCTGAATCATCTTCTTGATATACTTCTTTCTGAACATCATCATCTTTTTTTGAAATATCCCACAAATGATGATGACTAACCTTGTATACCACTTGTTAATTAGAATTGTTCTTCAAATCTGTTCGTGTAAAATAATCTGCAAGTGCATAGAATCGTAACAAGTAGTAAAATATTTTTAGAAAAGAATATCGAACCCATAGAGATTAATTATGTTATTGAATACCAAAATTCATTAAATTAATTACTATTTAGAAATCAAATATAAATGGAATGTTCTATTGTAAAATTATTTAATCTGAAAATTAACAAAGCGTAAAAATTTAAATGTGTAAAAATATGATTAGAATAGATCTAGAGCGATTGATTTTACCTAACAATCTCACATAATTTATTCTTCTTAATTATTAAACTTTAATAATCCCATATTGATGATTAAAACTTCTTTAATTATCCAATATCTTCTCTTGAATGATATCAAAAATATCTTCAACTAACAACTCCATATCTCTATGTGAATTTAATTAATTAGAGAGTCATTATGCACTTTGAATTTTCTAAAAATTACATTAATCATGGTAAAGTATCTCTACTATCACTCAACTAGTGGTGTTTAATTCTAGATCTAAAATAATAATCACCTCTCGGTCTCCATATAATTTAATTGATTAAATAATAAATTGTAAGAATTAATCATAAGAAATAACAAATCATCTCGGTCTTATTGTAATTTAATTAATCAAACAATAAATTGCAAACATTAATCATAAGAATTAAACACTTAATCATAGAAATATTAAAAATAAAATAACTAATAAAATAAATCATGTGTTCATTAATAGATTACATTAATGCTCTAGAAAAAGAAATTAGTTCATATAAAAATGAAACTTATGTGTTCATAATAAAAAAAAACTTATGTTTTTCATTGGAAGCAATTAATGAACACACAGCTCTAGCCTCTGTTCTTCAGATCAGCTCTGTTGAAAAACTCTAAAAGTCTCCAACTCTTTGTCTCTCTATCCCTTCGGTTAAAGACCCTCTGCCTTCTTTTTTATAGTTGGATGAACACCTTAGAGTCCTTTCCAAGTGCAATTTTCTTTGGCCGTTGAATGAATGATTGACGGCTAAGATGGCCCAATGGAACCGCCTAAAGAAGACTCTTCCAAGCTGGATGGATCATCTCGTTAAAAATGCATGAAGAAAAAGTATTGAAAGACTAGAGTCCTTTGTCGTGTGCAGTTCGTTTGGTTAACGCCCGCTTCAAATGGAGCTCGTTGCCACCTCATCGCTCCACGTCTTCACGCGTCAACATTCCACGGAAGTCCACTGCCAGCCCATAGAGTCCTCTTTCATGCATCAACGTGCAAGGCCTCTATACCGCTGGATTCCTTCACGTCTAGCTATTTATGTATAAAATACTTGGAAGATGCTGGTGGCCAGAGCCTTCATCCGTGTTGCAGGATCGAAAGTTTTGGTGAAGTTCAGTCAGCTGGAAGGTAGCTGGACGGCTGAAGATCCTTGAAGGGTGCTTTCAATTTCTGAATGCAGAGAAGGTTTCTAGTGAGGGTTTGAAGGAATTCTGAAGGCTGGTGAGCAAAATTTGGATGGCTGGGTTCAGGTTGGTGGCTTCTTGGAGTTCTGGCCAAGATCTTGGAATTCTGGGCAGTGCTTCGATTCTGAAGGAATCAGTGCAGTGCTGAAGCTTATCAAGCTGGTGCAGACCAAGAAGTTCGGTGGATCTTGTTGCAGATTGGGTGAATTCGCTGCAGGCCAAGCAATCTGGTTGAGGACTAAAGGCGTTGGTTGCAGGTGACTTGATGCGCAGGCTAAGTAGATTGAGGCTAGCCGGGGATATTCAGTCAAGGCTGAAGTTCTTGTAAAGCTGGGCATATTCTTGATCTTCTTAAGGAGAATATTCAAGGCTTCTGGGCAATAGCCGGGCTGAATCCTTGCTGGTTGAGCCGGGTGCAAGAAGATCAAGCTGGTTGGTTGTCAAGGCCAGGACAAGGTGGTTCAGGCTGTTGCAAAGTTGTTGCTGGGCTGTCTAAATGTGTTACAAGGCGAGGATCAGGTTGGTTGCTGGTCGTTGCAGACCAAGATTGCTGAGTCGGTTAGCCGTTGCAAGGTTAGTTGCAAGGTGGGCCAAGGGCTGAGCGGGTGATCTGACCGGTGGACTAGGTTGCAAAGAGGAGTTGGCTGATTCGGCTGGTAGGCTAAGCAGTTCCATTCGGTTGCAAGCCAAGTTGGTCTGATTGCTGGGCTGCAAACTGATCAAGATGACCTTAGTTGAGAGGGTGTCAGTGTCACGGCTAGAAGAACTAGTGGGCCAGCCGGCTGACAAGGCAAGTCCAGTTCTGATTTCTGGATTGCTGGAGGTTCAAGATCGGGTTGAAGCATTGCAAATAGCTCGCTCGGTAAGATAAAGGAGGATGATGACTGATTATTAATATATATCCTCACCTACCATATCTCATCAACCAAAGGATGGAGACCCCATTATAGCTAACTTAAATTCCTGTCCTATTTTAGTTAACATGCTACAATAAAACATGAGAAGTAAATAAAAATAAATAAATTTGACTTAAAATAAATTAGAAACTAACTAATGTCGTTATGAAAGTATATATGAATTAAATGGTCGGATTTATGTTTATCAAATACCCCCAAACCTACACTTTGCTAGTCCTCGAGCAAGAAAATAAAAAAAAATATCCCAGAACAAAAGATTAATTGTTCAAATAGAGCCTCAAAGATTTAACACGTCATGATTTAAAGAAATTATCCTATACAACTCAAGTACAAAAGTTAATATAAAATTGGTCTCACCTCATATTCAATTTCCCCACTCATGAGAATGCATCATTCTCACTTCATTACTCATTTCCGGATAATTTTATGCAAAACATGTAAATGCAATGGATCTCTAAGAAGTGTATGTATCTACTTCATAGGCTTGCTCTTTAAATTAACTCTCCACTAATGTAGATAAAAGATAACACCAAGGATCAATAGGTCTTCATAAGCTTGTAATGTAAGACTAGGGTGAGGGCTACAAGAAAAGATAAGATGTATCAAAGTAGGTACTTAAATCAATACACACATGGTATAAAGAGCATAGTAGTCTCACTCATAGTGGCTCATACATAGCTTTCAACAAGCAATTTTTTTTTTCAAAACAATCTCATCTGCTTCTTGCACCCTATCTGAGTCTAAGATTATCACATTTTTCCAATCCTTGCATTCCCTTATATTTGTATTTTCTCAATTCCAATAGGAACCCTTCCTTCAACTAACAATGATGTTATTTCAGCATCTGTTTCATAATAGTCAGCACCAAGAATAGTTGTGTGCTTTAAATGCACATTGCAGTTTATTTAAGATCTGATTCTAACAACACTTTGCTCTATAATAAAGCAGTTGTCCAAGAAACTTTCATGAGAAACAATTGAATCACTAATCTTGCTGTTGTCAACCTTTGTTGGTGGTAAATTTCTGGTGATGATACATTGGCTTTGTTGCATCATAAAAGCTGAAAACTTGATGGATGTGTAGTAAGGAAAAGATTAGCTTCCAGAAGGATTTACTGATACCAATATCCTCCCAGTAATTATTGAAAAGATATGCCTCGATGAAGAACTCTTTTGCAGATGCAGAAATTATCTCAGATCCAAAATTAATTGCAATAGAAAACCTTCATCTAACCTTAGAAGATTTAGAAGTATATCCTTCCTGAATATAAACTCCCATAGAAGCAATATATGATTTCTTTTCTGTCTTTGTTCCTTTTGCTTTCCACTGAATGAGATGACATTTCCTTTGTACACCCCCAAACTTATTTCTTGCTGTGCATGGGGTGTGATTAAAATTTTTCATACTCTTACCTCTCACAAATTTATTTTAAGCTCTTATAACCACAAGGTAAGTATCAACTAAGTTCCATTGAAAGATAAAGATATATGTATATAAGTTCAATAAGGTAGGAATCATATGGTTAAACAAGAAAAATTTAAAAGGCAAAATGTAAATTTTAAAGGCTCAAATGGGTGACTAGAGATATAATTATAAAAGGGTTAGGCTTTTAGGCTCAACTAATCCAAAGATAGCCTATATCATTTCCTTGGTGTAACTTTACCTAGGATTTTGCCTCAAGTAATTCTTAAGCAAATTCTAGAGTAGTTGAGACTATAAACACTTCACAAGTTGAAGATCGGCTTCTTAACAACCCTCAGGCCAGTACAAGAAATCCTCAAGTCGATTTTAAAAGGCTCTTGAGTCAGCCTCAACGGCCTCGAGTCACCCCTTGGGCCGGCACAAGAAACTCTCAAATCAGTTTCAAAAGGCTCTCGAGTCAGCCTCAGTGACCCGCAAGTCACCCCGGAGGGGAGTGGAAAAGGCTTTTGAGTCAGCCTTAGGGCCCTAGAGTTACCCCTTAGGCCGGCATAGGAAACCGCCAAGGCAAGGGCAAAAGGCTCGCGAGGGCCGCAGCAAGCCGCGAGGCACCCCGGGGCCGAGGCTGGGGGGGGGGAGGAGAGGAGAGAGGAGAGAGAGATAGCGAGGGAGGGAGGGAGAGGGAGAGAGGGGGGGGGGAGGGAGAGAGGGGGGGAGGAGGGAGGGGAGAGAGAGAGAGAGAGAGAGAGAAGACAGAGAGGAGAGAGAGAGAGAGAGAGATAG